>JAANSN010001442.1:0-33488 GCA_036850665.1 Dicranocentrus wangi
GGGGACACGCTGGCTTTGGACCAGCTGTTCCTCTTTACGACCTGTATTTTCCAAAAATTTAGGGTGGAGGTAGTTCACGATCGCGATGGAACCTTTGATTTGGACGATGTGAAACCTGGATTTACACTGGAGCATCTGCCATTTGATATTAGAGTGTTTCGTAGGAATAATAATTAATTCATTGTCATAATATTAATCCTCTCTCATCTGCTCATTCCTGAAAAAATTCTTGATCAATGCATTTTGCATAGGCCTAAAATGCATATTGTCATAAATATTACTAGGTTAATACGAGGTCGGATGAAGGATGTCACGCTTTGAGATGACGGTGGTATTCACTTCTCACTATTATTTAATTGATGTTCTGTTGTATTGAGTTGAGGTTGTGTGTTGAGATTTGGAAAAAAACATTTCAGTTTTATTTACTTATTTATTTACAATCATTATTGGACTTCAGGTTTCTACCAAATTAGGATGATCTTAGTTGACTTAATTTGTGGAAATATTTTACTCCTAATTATTTCACCTATACACACCAACACTGCACTGAGGGTCCCCGCCACATAAAGGTATCCAACCCCGACCAAATGGTCTACACTCAAACCATCACCCCCACTTCCTCTAAAACTAGTTGAAATATCCAATTCTCCACTTTCCTTTTCCCACAATAGTCTCTCATGTCGCACTACTTCAAAATCATCCCTCCTCCACTTTGTCATAAGTCCCGTGCTCACCGCAATTCTAATCACCTCATCAAACTTCAGCCGGAAAATAGCCCTCTTTCTAAAAACCATCCCAGCCCCTTTGAAAATATCTGTCGTGGGCGCCTTCCGAATTGGCACTTGACCATGTCGATCACTAAAATTTTTGCGAAGCACATAGTCGGCCATGGTGTTTGCCAAAATGCAGGCAAAATTTGTCTCTTTCAATGTCCTCATCATGCATCTCGCCTCGTCCGGCTCAATTTCCATGTTTCTAAATATTTTCTGGAATATGGGACTTGTGGAGGATTTCAGTAGCTGGTAAGTTGCCCCACGGTCTGCATCCTGTTTGGCGTACCGGTATGACTGCGAGTTGGCTAGTTCTTCAAACGTCTGGGGTGGCTGGGATTCCACCGGAAGCACTAAAAATGAAAAGAGCTTCGACCTGTACGCCGTCGTGATTAAGAGAGCAAACAGGAGCCAAAATGAAATAAAAATGCGACCTGAGAAGTTTAGCTGTTGCCCAACACCCTTTCCAGGTTGCTCCAGAATGGTTCTCAAAATGTAGCTCGTTGACTGGGTGCACGCCCACAGCCACATTTTCGAGACGCTACAGTCACCGACACCAACGCAGAGTAACCACGTCAGGAAAACACTATCAATTACAACAGCTCCAAGTACGCTCATCCACAGGGTCCGGGTGAAAGGCCAGAATAAGGAGTGCCAGGGATACCTCTGGAGTCCCTTTGCGGTGGTAAAAGTATGCCATTGGTATAATACGGGAAAGGAGTAATCTACCACCTGGTATCTTTCAAAGGTTTGAGTGACACACTGGCCAATGTCCGCCTGTCCATTTAGCACATCACCCACAGCTCCTGTCCATCTTCCAGGGGAAAGCTGCTTCCCCGTATTGCCTCCAGCTGAGGATGGAAGGTATCTCGCAGAAAAATTGAATTTGGTCATTAGTTCTTTGAGCACAGTGGCAAACACGCCTCGAGTTGGTCTCCACTTGCCGGCGGCTTCCTCCCGGATTTCAATACCCCACGAGTTTCCGGAGGGCGTGCTCACTCGAAAGACAGCGCCATGCAGATTTTTTAAGTTGCCAAAGAATATAGTTGGAGTATTCCTGTGGATAAATAGTTGACGCAAAAGGGGTTTTCCTCCGTCGCAATATAAACAGGTTGTCATGTAGGTGGCTGAACTAGAACGAAAGTGAATCCCTACTTTATTCTTGATATCGGACGCCACCTTTCCACGTGCAAACAGTTTTTTAATTTCTTTTTGCTCCCCACTCGAGTAAAATATAAAGGTGTCTCTATCCCGACGAATTACACTATCGAAACTATTCACAAGGCTGTAATAGAAATGGCCCGATTCGTCCGATAGTTTGTCCAGTACCGGAATGAATGCAACATTGCATTGACCCCTTAGCTGATGAACATCTGGGCGGTGCAATGGCATGGTTTTGTTTTGACTTTCTGGGGCTTTTATTTCAATCAGAAATTTATTCTGGCCCATTGTGGCACTTAATAGATTTGTACTGATAGTTGTTTGAGTATGTTGAAGTAAAACCAGGGTGCAATTCTCGATGATACTCCCGAGTGGAACACCTTGCCAAGATTGGGAAGGGATTTCGGGGAAAGTTGAAACAAGGAGGAAGAAGAATGTCACAGGTGAAGACATTTATGAGCTCATGCATTAAAAGAAAGAACCCCTTGCTATTATTGTATTCACGAAAAGAGTTCCATGGCTGAGATTTGGACTGCCCTCATTTTATTATCGAGTGGAACCCTTCGTCCTTCGAGGTGCTACAAAATTATATGTTAACCAGCACTTAGCTCATGTTGTATAACATTAGAAATATGTTATAGGTGATCGTCCTTGAAACCACTGACATAGTTCAAGCGACCTTCAAATTATCACAGTAATATCTGCAATCGGAGAGTCAAACCAGAAGATATAATTGTAAGATTAATCCAATTCCAAACATTCGTTACACTCTCTACGTCATTATTGTACTCGCCCGTAGGCCAACAAAATTGGATGTTAGAAGCGAAATTACAAGTCAATAGCGTGCGTTTCTTCTAGCATATAAATACGTGTTAATACTGGTAAACTAACTTGACAACAGGAATACTTATAAGTAAACAACATTTTCAATTAAATATTTACAAAAGCACTATAACTGGAGTACCATTGTAGCTGGAACTGGAACCCAACGAGAAATAATGGCTGAAAACAATCTTTTTGTGTTGATCAAACGTTTTGCATAAATCGATTCCAAAAAAAACAACAACATAGCCTGGCAAGTGTGGGTGAAATTTTCAACGATTTGAGGTGGATGAAAAATAAACAAAATGCCAACTTATAAAGGTATTTCAAGGAAAGGCCTTTTGAAATGGTGGAAAATAGACAAAGAGTGTATTGTGATTCTTATACTTACGATTAACTTATGTAGACAAGGTGTTTTTATTTCTAATTTTATCTTTCAAAATCATTGGGTAAGTGCTCATTCATTCTGTCTCATTAAATTCTTAAAATAATAACCGGCATACAAAATGTTTGCCTAAACCCCATGTCATGTTGCTTGTTTATATGAAGTTTCCCTAATATTCACACAAAATTCAAAAGGCTGTGGCTCCATTGGAAGAGTTGGCACGATAACATTATACTCAACCTTTGATCCATTGGGATACACAACTCGACGGAGAACTTTTGGAAAATGGAGGTCAAGAAAAGAAAGGGTCTGGGGTCACAGCCACTACAGGCCCTATAATGCTGGAAGACGTTGAATTGCAGTGATACGTCCTTCAAAAAGACACTCATTGCCTCTCGTGACGCGCACACATGGAAGGAAACATGTGTTTAAGCCGGAGTGCTTCCTTAATGAGGAAGGTTAAAGGTGGTAGCTCCTGAGTCCTAGATGCCGTTTTCTCCGGGACGAAGGAATTGTATTGGAGAATCCTCGGGATTTTGGACACACTCTTCCTATCTACGGTTTCCAGTCTCCCAAAAGTTCAGGGCGGAAGTGGTCCGATGACGGAGATTTGATGTTAAGTCTGGATTTTCACTCCGGCATGAGCCATTTGATATTTGGGTGTATCGAAAAAATAATTAGTTCAAATTATTATCATTTTTCAGAGAGTGGCGTATTGGATGTTGCTGGATTACGGCATTCATTCCACACTTCTAATTTAATTGATATGTTGTACTGATTTAGTTGAGATTGTATCTAGATTTAGCATTATGCTAGCTATGATTTCAGAAAAATATGTATTACATTTACATAGTTTAGACATATTAAAAAGTTTCTTGCTGCTGGAAACGTTGCCATATTAACTTTTGTTATAATTGTTTTTTTTTGGAAATCGTCAAGAGCTGCCAACATGTTCTACTGCTTTCAGTATTGCAAATGTAGCGCAGTTTATCCTACTAAAAAATCCCAAACGTATCGAAGATAAACGTATGATATTTGCTGTTTTGTCCATTCCATCTTCCATGTAACAACAAGGACAAAATATATCTCATTTGCTTCTTACGCATCTACGGTTAAAGTTATGTAGTATTGTCATGCATTTTATTATGCAAAGTTAATGACCTTGTTCACTGGCTGGTTACGAATGACACAGCCCAACTGATGTTTCCAAATGCGTTCAACATGCTTTAGTCGTTTTTTGCGGTGAGCTGGGTCAGTCACATTTAAACTTGCAAAACTTGCGGTCTTCTTGTAACATGTACGAGCGGTGTACTCAACATGAAGCATTACCTGGAAATGAGTGGATTTCTCACTGCAAGATATTTTGGATAACGAAATTATGCCTGTATTCCCAGAAAACACCACAAACATGTTGCTTCATCATCATTCACTGACCGGTTTGGTTGGTGTAATCACCAGCTTATATTCATACCTGTATACATTTTGCATGCAGCAACGTCTGAAATGAAATTTGTTTTAAAGATTGTTAGGTCTTTGCGGACTTGTCAGGTCGGAGTCACTGACCACTGAACTACAGCACTCGACCAAGATGCATGTGAAATGCGATCTTGGTCAGAATTGCGAAAATACTAGGAAATTGAAGAATTTTATTTATTTTTTTTTGGAAATGCTCGAATCGGCAGAACGTACTGTTCCAATATAGTTTGTATATACAGTAGGTATAGTATAACGATATAGTAGTCAAGGTTAAGGAACGTTGACCCTAGGTATGTTTTACTTTTAGGATAATACAACTCATGTTCAACTTAATAACGCAAGGAAGTTTCCTTTTCTTTGAGTAATGCAATGATCCAGTCCAGTTTCCGCTCTTCTCTGTTGGTGCAATTTTCTTATTGAACCAGCAGTAGTCGTTTCAGTTGCAATCGATCTTCGGTGCTATCACCAGTTTGTAAAATGGAGATTAGTTTGGGGCACGAAATTACTAAAAGCGGAGGAGGAGAGCAAACTGTTCCTATGGTGGGGTTGGAGATGACACCTTTCCGAGCAGTGACGATTTCCGTCCCAGATGTGGAAACGGCGAGAGCATTTGCAAGGTATGTGCAATAGAGCAAGGTTTCAAAAAATATTTTACTGATGTTATATTATATATTTTTTAATTTGAACCTTTTTTGTTTAGAGGACTCATAGCACGTAAACTAGCAGCCGTAGTCAACATAATTCCAACCACCATAACATTGTATGTAATTTAATACGTCTAATAAGTATGAAATCCAAACATTTTAATTAATTCATATTCATCTAACGTTTACGGGTCCATGTTTAAGATATCCGTGGAATGGAATGGTTCACGAGCTCCCAGAAGTTTTCATGGTAAAACTCAGCACATTGTAATGTACAGAAATACAATGGAACGTTGACTTGACATGATCTTCTGACTTTTGTTGTATTTTGTAGTTGGTATACACCCACGTCTCTGCACTCAAGAGTTTAGAACAGTTTGTGAAGTGAGCGGAATCGTAGCTATCAATTTACACACTGACAATGTTATGTTAAATCATGTGGTATTTATCATGACCTTATTTTTTTAATAGGGAGAATCATGTACACATAGAACCGGGGATAATGGGCTTTCCGGTAATTTAATTTCAAAAATATTAGTAGCCCTTAAAGTTGGTATGAATAGACACATGATTTTGTGTTTCAATTTTAGATTGCTTCTGGAAGCTCCTCCTTCCTGAAATGGCTACAAGAAAATATCGCTATCCAGCCGCAACCGGCCCAACCACAAGAAACAAATCCGCAACAACCACCACTCCAACGGGGTTGAAGAAATGTGTGCAAAATTGGAAGCAAATTTCACTATTATGTGTTTTATCAGTTGTCACTCATTTACGGAAAGAATATAGGCACTTACCCAGAAAATACCAACAAATAAGTATACCATACCGACAATCCTTGTGCTCCGCATATTCTATTTTTCCACAAAATCAATTTCCAGCTCGAGCTATCAAATCCTGTCCAAGAAAATCCTTCATGTGAGTCAGCAAATTTTCTACAACTGCCAAATATTCGAGTTTGCTCACACTAAACCTTCAACAAACTCCAGTTTAAACTGTGACGCGAGTGAGCGATAAAGTGAGTATCTGACTTTGAAACATCTCCTCGAGTCAGGCTAAACCTGAAAATAACATTAGGTTTTTCCATTTCCCCTTCACCATATAACCCTACTAGGGAGAATTATATAACATTATGCCCGTATCATCGACCCCTAACAAGTCAGTTCACTACCTGTCCATCCATCTGTCCATCGTTTACTCATCTATCATTTTTATACTTCGCCCATACGAAGCATGCATGACTACCTTACGGAATGCTCCGGTATCGAGTTGAATTATGACTTGAGAAAACACGAAACTTCGCTTTTTTACATGAGCTAATTTTCATTCACACCTATATACCTCCAACATTCTACTGCCTAATGCTCCTATTCTATTTTGCTGCATATAAGATACATCAATACAGATATCTTGGACAACTTCATTTTCAATTACAGCAATTTGTTCAGGTTATTGAGAGAGATGGAGAAGCCAAAATGTCCAAAAAAGTAGAAATAATACACATTACGTCGAAAAACAAAGTCAATACCTCAACCAGGACTAGGAGAGGACTATTTATGAATTAGAACGAACAAAACGGTTTTTGGAACATTTACATGCATTAAGTTGTGTAGGTGTAGACATTTGGATGTACAATTTTAGGCTAGTTTTTCTTTGTTTGTCGCGTTGTTTACTCTTGTCAAATTATTTTCTACTTAATACCTCAACGAGGCTTTATTTGCTGATTTGTCAAAAATACATGGCACAAGAATGTAGTTGATTTTAGTTTTTTAAATCAAATTTAATGTCACGACGGAGATTCAGGTTTAATCAACTTATTTTTAAAAAAATTACGACAAAGCTTTAATTCACATCCAGCTTATTATACCTGTTCCCTAAAATTCACGCAAAACTCAAAAGGTTGCGGTTCCATTGTAAAGCCAGGCACGATATCATTATAATCCACTTTTGATCCTTTTGGATACAACTCCACAGAGAACCTTTGGAAGATGGTGGTCAGGAAAAGGAAGAGTGTGTCCTTCGCCAAGGACTCGCCGATACAGGCCCGTTTGCCAATCAAAAAGGGAAAAAACCCGTCCCGGTGCACTATTTCCCCTTTGTCACTCAAAAATCTATCTGGTCGAAATATGTGGGCGTCTGAGCCCCACACGTCAACATCGTGCAGCGAAGTATAAATATCTAACAAGATCATCGTGTCCTTTGGCAAGTGGTATCCATGAAATTCCACATCCTCAAGACACGTATGAGGAGTGATAGACACAACTGAGGCATGCCGTAGTATTTCCAAAATCACTGCCTGGGTGAACGGAAGGGATCCCCTGTCACCCAGTACTGGAAGTCTGGAGCGACCAACCACCTGATCCAATTCGTTCTGGAGACGCTCTTGAATGTCTGGATGTTGGGTTAAGTAGAGAAGAGCAAACTCCATTGCGGTGGAACTAAATTTGAGCAACTTTAAATTAGTATATATAATTGGGTTTGCAATTCCAAAACTAAAATAAAATACAGCACCAACGTCGTTTCACTTCCAGCGATAAAGAGGTCCGAAAGTACGACTCGTAAGTTATGCCCTTTAAAACAGTATATTGTTATTTGAATGCTATTTACAAATACTAAACTAAAAAATATCGCATTATTGCACCTGCAGTACTCACTTCCAGTGTCCCCATAGAATGACGAGGTGGGGTCTTCTGTGTTTCCAATTCGAATTAGAAACTGGTCTATCAAATCTCTACAAATAAAGCATTCTGGAACTGGGAATATTTTTCATCATCGAGCAATAATATGTAATTACACCATTATATTTGATTACCTAGGGCAGTTGGGATCCAAAGTGGTTTCATGCTCCCTCACATTTTCTCCCATGAATTCCAGAAATTTGGTCATACTATTGACAAATCTATTCCAGCCAAGACGTTCCGGGGCAATATGCCGCAGCCAGTCCAAGTACGTCAACCCACTTTTTGCTGCATCATTGACACACCTTAAAATAAATAAATAATTTTTAAAATCCGATTACCTCACGAAACCGTGCCGTGACCTGTACCCTCTGCTCACTCCGTAATGTCTGCACTTTTCTTGGAAATCTCGCTGTCCACGATGTTTCCATCTTTAAACCACTCGAATCGCTCCCCAGTCACCATTGCCCACAGGGAGGACACCACTGGCCAGACGAAACACCGGCGGCCCTGGATCGGAAGTCCGACCCTATCCTCGAAAAACGTCAAAATAGATTTCGCCTCTTCTAACGAAATTTCCTCCAAATTTCCCTTCCTTCCTCCAGACCCGAGTTCCTTCAAAATTCGAATAGCATAAGAGCGTTGCTCCTCCCACACTGGGCCAGCATTGAACAAGATACCTTTTTGTATTTCCAAAAAATAAAATAGGTTGACTAGATTTGAAAGAATTTACAATTAATATATTTAGACTTTACATTTAATTATGAGGAAATGAAAATTACCTTTACCACCGGACGACAACACATTCCACATGGCAGATGTCAGTCGTCCATTCGGAGCTGAAGAAGGGAGGAGCTCCTTCATGAGTTTCCCGTCATTGATTATAACAGTGCTGGAAAACGAAATGATGCAATAAATTTTATTCCAAAACGTTTATACGGAAGGGGTTTAGGAATTAAAAGCCTTCGTACGGCAAGGTTCCCATTTTAAAGAATATCATTGGTCCATATTTCTTCTTCCACTGGAAAAATGTGAGGTGGGGTTTTGTTCCCAACTGAAGTAAATTTCCAACAATTGGTAGCGCCCAACCTGGACCTACATAGTATGAAATCAAAAAGAGGAATCGCTTCTAAAAGTATACTTGAATAGCGCATAAAATAAGGAAGACAACATGCATTTTTACCTGGTGGGAATTTCCCCTTTTTAGATGCATTTCTCCAAAATAAGCTGGTTAGGAGGATGGCTGCAGAAGCTAAGAGTATACTCAAGTAAGAGGGAAGATAATGAATTATGGAGGAATCCATATCGGATAAAATGAGGTATGAAATGAATGAATAGTGCAACGCTTATTTGTCAACTGAAATGTACACCTCAAAAGCACAGCTAAAAACAAGCATCTCATCTCAACTGTTTCTTGTTTCCAGAGCTCAAGCCAGCTATTCTGAACTGAACTCGGACGTAGCTGCATATATAGTGATGATACTGATGGTGACATAATAACCTCTATACATACACCTTCTGCATTCATGTTCAAAGGATATTTAGAACTGACCTACACATGTACTGAAATTCAGAGCTACTATACTGGGATTTGCGTGGATGCTGTGCAGATGCATAATATTGGGCTAAATGAAGTAAAGAAAAACTTGCTTGCAGTTTGAAAAGCAACCAGACATTTGAGAAAAACAGGCATCTTCATGGTTTATCTTATTGCATGGCATGCTGCTTTCTGCTTTTTGCCTGAAGCTGGAGAATATTTTATTACTAGAAATTAAAAGGATTACATAATCTCAATGCCAGTTTCGTTAGCTTGTACTTCTCCCGACTACTTTTTAGAGTATAATTACTCACACAGAGTTTAACTCATTCTCTTCCATGTTTCCAGATAAATTCTGCTATTTGCATTCATTTCGTTCTTGCAACAAAGTTTTTATATAGCTGATATCCCATTTTAAAGCAAAGCAATGGATTATTTCACTAGGTTACTTAACGTGATGTGCATCCTGATTTTCAATTTGAACAAGTTCTCAACAATTCGATATGTAAATGCAGGCACCTTTCCACATTTTAGATGTAAGTTGAAAATGGAACAGCAATCAAAAGAATGTTGTTAAAGTGCTATGAGGATCTCAAAACTCATAAACAATATATAGGAGCATAAGACTCGACCTCGACTGGTGACTAGAGACTGGATGTGTATCCAGAAACAGTATGTTTCTTACTTATCGCAACGTGATGTCGTGATGCGTAATATTGCACTGTACATTTCTGCACGCAGAAGAAGGAGAATCTATAGCACGGAATGCATATTGCGTACGATATACGAGCAGTGCCTAACACAGGTTTGTGAGAAAACTATGTCATACTCATAATAGGGCTGATATCAATATGGTAAAATATCACATGGAATAAAACGTTATATTTCCCTTATGCCAAATCATTTATATTGTTGAAATCAAAACCCATTAATCGATTAGATAAAATAACTGACTGTTAAAATTTATATATTTACTTAAACCAGTTCTAACTTTTAAATTAGGTATATAAATTTTATTTCGACCTAACTAGAATACATTCACAACTGGCAAGCACATTTCCATCAAAAGCAAGACGTATTTTCATACGTTAATACATACAGAATGTATGAATGAAATATACCTTCACCATGTCAGCACACTTTCACTTTCCCCACGTTGCTTTATTTTCACCAGCAATCGTACGAGATGGCAAGTTACCAGCTCTCCCAACCATACCAACACTCCACCTAGCATCCCAACCACAAAAACATATCCAATACCGACTAAATGATCTACACTTAAACCACCACCTGATCCACCTTTCGACCTACTTGCGATCTGTAATCTTCCAATTTCCTTCTCCCATAGGAATCTCTCATGTCGCACCACCTGAAAATCATCCCTTCTCCATTTTGCCAAAAGCCCCGTACTCACCGCCGTCCTAATCACTTGATCAAACTTTGGCCGGAAAATAGCCCTCTTTTTAAAAACCATCCCAGCCCCCTTGAAAATATCTGTCGTGGGCGCCTTCCGAATTGGCACTTGGCCATGCCGATCGCTGAAGTTTTTACGGAGCACATAGTCTGCCATGGTGTTGGACAAAATGCAGGCGAAATTTTGCTCCTTGAGAGTTCTCTCCATGCACCTGACCTCGTCCGGCTCAATTTCCATGTTTCTAAATATCTTCTGGAAAACCGGGCTCGTTGACGATTTCAGTAGCTGATAGGAAGCCCCTCGATCAGCATCCTGTTTGGCGTAGCGGTGTATCTCCGAGTTGGCCAGTTCTTCGAATGTCTGGGGTGGCTGGGATTCCTCCGGATGCACCAAAAATGAAAAGAGTTTCGACCTGTATGCGGTCGTTATAAGGAGGACGAAGAGGAGCCAAAATGAAATAAAAACGCGACCCGAGAAAGCTAACCGTTTTCCAACACCCTTTCCATTTTGCTCTAGAATTGTTCTCAAAATGTAACTTGTGGCGTGGACCCACGAATTGATAAAATATTCGTCTCCGTGAAGGAAACGTCCAAGGAAAGTACTTGAGATCATAATTGCTCCAATTACAGCCAGCCACACGATGCCGTTGAAAGGCCAATACACGGAATTCCATGAAAATGTCCGCTTTCCTCCTGCGGTGGTAAAAGTTTGCCATTGATACAAAATTGGGAAAGAGTAGTCTACCACTGCATATCTGTCATTGGTTTGAGTGACACATTGTCCAAAATCAGCGTTTCCGTTGAGGACGTCACCCACAGCTCCAACCCAGCTCCCATCAGAGTCCACTCGACCCGCGCCCCCTCCTCCAGACGATGGAAAGTAGATAGTGGAAAAGTTGAATTTGCTCTTGAGCTCCATCAGCACTACATGAAATACACCACGAACAGGTCTCCAAATGCCAGGAGCTTCCTTCCGGATTTCAATACCCCACGGATTAGCCGTTGCAGCACTCACGTTGAACACAACTCCGTGAAAATTGGCCAAGTTATCCGGAAATAGATTCGGAGCCTCCTTACGAATATCTAATTGGCGACGCGTGGGTTTCCCATCGTCACAGTAAAAACACGCTGTCATGAAGGACACAAACTCAGAATAAAAATGCACCCCTACTTTATTCCGTACATTGGTCGCCACATTCCCCACTGAAAACAGTTTACCAATTGCACTTTCCTCGCGGTCCCCATTCGAATAAAATATGAAGGCGTTTTTATCCCGACGAATTATATTGTCTAAAGTGGTCACCAGTAGTTTGTAATAGAAATTGTAGTCTGATGATTCACCCCGAACTTGGATAAATCCCACGGTACATGGGTCCCTGTGTTGGTGAATATCGGGGAGAAACGATATTGTTTTGTTTTTACCTTGAAAGATATTATCCATTTGTGATGGAAATGGAACAGTTTTATAGAAAGTCATTGAGTTGAAATTTGATCGTTATTTTGTAGCATTTGAGATTTTGTATTTTTTGCATTATTCTTGCGTTAGAATTTGTATCACAAACTTGTCTTGGGTTTGCACTATCTCAAATAAATTTGTACTCATGTAATCATCCTGAGATGGAATATGTTGGAGTAAAACTAAAGTGCAGTTCGTAATAAAACCGAGCGGAGTATCTTGCCAAACTTTTAATTTCTCGAGATACTCGGAGAATGTTGGCAGAATCAGGGAAAATAAAATCAGGAACTGGTACATAATATATTTTGAAGCAGTCACGTTTCATGTATTCCTGAAAATGCAGATATTCACGTAGTTACGTAGTATCTCGAAAGGACAAATAAAATTCAGTTCTGAAGGTGACATTGCGTTTTATTTAACTAGTATACACATTGTAATTAGCGAAGGAAAATTTATCTGTCCTAAATCCTAAATGTAAATCCTAAATTGTGTGCAAGATTTCCTGGTTTGATTTCTTTCATGGAAGAAATAGAGGTCGACCTTGAAACTACTGACAAAATGTTTTGAGACGGCGGAACCATTACGATATGCATCATTCATTACGCACAATTGGAATAAGACACAATCTCGCATAACTACTTACGTAAACACTAAACAACATCAAGCTCATTGAGGCTTGGTTTGATCAAAAATGCTATATAGCTCAACTTAGGCAGTGAAGGGTGCGTCCGTGCCAAGGAATATTTGCTGACCACTAGGCAAGGGAAATTCAGAGTTGCGGAGAAGGATAGATATAACGAAATGATTGAAAGTATATCCACACACAGGCTTTCGTTTTCTTTCAAATTCCATCAAAACACGCTTTTATGTAATGCCATTGTAGATTTCAACTGTCACTGACACCGTCACGTTGACTCAAGGCTTGACAATTGGCAACCTCGAAAATAGTGTAAAACTGAATAGTAGTTCATTAATTGTTATTAAATTGCACATTAGAATCACCGGAATTTTTCGGACAGATTTTTTAAACCACTTCATTCTGATATAAAACAATATAAAAATCGACTGGTTCAGGTGAAAAAATATTGTGCATGTTATAGTTTGACTGAGCACACGCATTATGCACATTTCAAGTTATCATTGCAATGGTCAACCAATGGTAATCAATATCGATTTCTGCCTATAGCACAAAACTTAGTGTGGAAATGTCATTTCGGCTGTTTAAATATTGCCAATTGTTCAACCAAGTATTTTGTAAGCATCGATTCAGAGCAATATTCAAAAGCGTATTATGTATTTTGTCAGGAAAGGAATAAAATTGTTTTGTTATCGGCTATCAACAAAATCGACTACGCTTTCTTATGTCAAGAAAATTCCAGTACCCAATTATTTCTCAGACGACGATTTGAGATTAAAAGTGTAAAAACGAATGAAAACCGCACTGAACGAGTTTGACGAATTCATATGCGGGCTTAGTTAACTGGTTTCCTCTCAATTATTTCCAATTTCGACTTAATTTAACAAATGACGAATTTGTGCGCATGTTCCCAATGAAAAGTTGGCTCGTTATTTTTATTTTTCGGGATGTTTTACTATATCCCAAACAATTTTTTTAAAATCTCTTCTTTCAAGTTTTGAAAAACCCCATTCATCTCAACCTACAATTAGTAATTTAATTTAGTTAGACTGCATCATTATTTATTTGCAAGGTCTTTTTGTGTGATTTGAGAAAGAGTAATATTTATGCACGTACGTCAGCTAATCCATGATTTTGAGTTCTATGCACCCAATGCAACTTTTGACTTAAATGCATATAAATAAGTACCTACTTGCATTACATGAAAGTAAACCTTTAGGCTGTACTATGTATGCATGGCGTATAAAATAGCATCTCGATCACAAATACGACTCCAAACAAATCTTCCAGTCCACAAATTTACGAAGCAATAAATTTTCATACAGGTTTTGCACCTATGTATCACTTGACTGACTGGGACTACAATCCGAGATATTTCCAACAAAATCTGTATTATATGCACAATGTAGATACACAACAGTTGACGACCTTGAAATTGGACTATAATCGTCCCCAGCTATGCCCAATAGCATTTATCGGTCCTACTCCTACTCATGTTTTTTATCTTTGCAAATGCTTCAAAATACATACAGTATGTCATAAATTGCTCACATGCTTTGTGTTTGCAACCAAATGAAGTCCACTATCTGAAGTGCATGTTGTGTGGGTTGTAAAGTTCTCCACCTCGTGGTACAGGGACTAAAAGACATCTTTCATAATGGAACATACGATTACCATACCCCCCAAATCCGTAACCTTTGCTGGAGTATTGATTCCGCTTGTACTGATTCTACTGGTGTTCCATTATTTCAGAAGAGCTGGAAAACGGCTTCCAGGTGATTAACAAATATTTTCATAATACGCTTGCAGATTGCAATAACGATTTTCTTTCACGGAATGCATTTACGCAGGTCCAAGATTTGCATTGCCGTTAATCGGGAATTTGCACCAACTCGGGACCAAGCCACATTTAACATTTCTAAAATGGAAGAAAAAATATGGGCCAATGTACATGATCAAGATGGCCAATCAAGAGTAAATCTCATTTTTAAGATTCACCCGTGTAAATCTAAATACTTGGCTAACGTGAAATTTTGTATGGGATTACACCATTAATTGATTTTGTAGCACTGTTATTCTCAATGATGTAAAAATATTGAAGGAGTTTATGCCAACTTCGGTGGCATCCGGACGACCGCAAAATCCATTTTGGTGGGTAGCTAGTAACGCGAATCACGGTACGTAATTTTTACACCAAAAGTTGACAGTGGCAGTTTTTAGACGTGGAAAATGCGACCTTCCACTTTCATAGGTGTCCTATTCTCATCTGGTCGCAACTGGGAGGAGCAGCGTGCATTCACAATTAAAACCCTGAGTGAACTGGGCTTGTCGAAGGGGGGTAAGCTGGAGGGGATCATTGTGGACGAGGCGCTCACCATTCTCAGATATTTTGAAAGCAAGATCGGACTGCCATTTTGTGCAACTCGGATTTTCAACGGGGCCGTTGTCTCCAGCCTGTGGACAATCATGTCAGGCGAAAAAGTGGACTGGATGAGGGACGGGAAGCTGGAAGAGCCGGAATTGATTAAATTGGCTGGAGATATGATGATGTAAAAATATTTTCGTCTTTGCCCTTTGAGTTTGTAATGAAATCTCACACAACTTCCTTCAGTTACTTTTTCTTGTATGACAGGGGCTTTAATAATGGTTTAAAAACTGGATTGACATCAGTGCCCTGGCTAAGGTTCTTTCCAGTTGGGCGATCCATCTGGAAAAATTTTATCTCCACAGTCAAAATTTTTCAACAGTTGTTGGACGAGTCGGCAGAAAAACATGCGGCTACTTTGGACACCTGCTCACCAAGGTAAGACAATTCCACTCCTGTCATGCATAGAATCATTCACTCTTTGCTGATTTTAATAATAATAATAATATTTAACAATGTATCGGATGGATTATTTTCCAGGGATTTTATTGATTACTCCCTGAGTAAAATTCAGATCACGAGTAACCCTGCCTCTAGCTTTTACAAGGAAACTGGAAGTAAGCATGACACGTGTAACATGTTGTCTCCTAACTTTTCCTAATGTTATAGTGGCTTTAATACATATAAATACTTTCTAAAAGGACTTAATCTGCAAACAACGATGTCTGACGTGTTTTTGGCAGGAAGTGAAACTACGTGAGAGAAATTCTTAAAAATGCTTAACCCTAACCAACATGATTTCGTATAATACCATTTAATTTGTTTTTGGTTTCAGTTCCACAGCATTAGAATACTCGATGCTTTACCTAGGTTCGTGCTTATCTGTACAAACAAGGATGCAAGAGGAGCTGGATAAAATTCTTGGATCCAGGAGTCCATCCCTTTCAGAACGAGCCTCGTAAGGGAACCAAAAACCAAGGATTTACAAACGATGAATTTAAGTACGCACAATAATTTTCAAAAATTAAACTGACCTTATTTCCCGCTTTTATCCAGACTTCCATATACGCAAGCGGTCATCCTGGAAATTCTCCGGAGATCCTCGGTGGTTGCAATACTGGGTCGTAGAATCCTAGAGGATGTCACCCTTCAAGGGTACCATCTGCCAAAAGATACAATGATGTTTATAGATATTTTTTCTATTCTCCGTGATAGCGCGATATGGGGCAAGGACGTGGATGACTTCAACCCCAACCGGTTTCTGAATGAGGATCAAAGTGAGGTGATCCATCATGAAGCATTCATGGAATTTGGGACTGGCCGGAAGAAAGTGTATTGGGGAGTCTTTGGCTATGGACACCATGTTCCTCTTTGTAACGCACATATTTCAGAAATTTACAGTGGAGGTGGTGGTTCCCCACGGAGGGAGTATTGACTTTGACAAGGTCGAAACAGGATTTACCCTGGAGCCCCACCCCTTTGAGATTTGCGTGTCCCGAAGAAACCAAAATCCTTAAAATTGTCGCACTGTGTACCTGGCACCAGGTTCAGTTTGTTTTGTGAGATGAATAATCCAAATAAATTTATGTGTTCAAATAAATGTTAATAAATCCTAGTATATAACGTACTTGCACGTACGTTGGCCATGAGGTTAACACACGGCATATGGGTATCATCCCTTATATGTACTTTGTTTATTTCTGCAGAGAGGTTACATAATGATTCATTCATGTTATTAGAATGTACGTATTCCGCTGACAATATAACTGAGTGGCTATACGTTTCCCTTGTATAAAAAACCAGTTCTTCCCTTGGCATAGTGGAATCCACTAAATCTCCTTCTATCCCTTTATACCTGCGTGCACTTGACCCATATACATATCATTTTAACCTTTGGAGTCGCCATTTTAAACTAATTATGTAGGTGCTTCTTTGAGGTAGGGAAGTTTGTTGACGACCATCATCGTCCACCAACATCCGTATAATATACTTACATCTTCAGATGGATTCTATTATATACCTTGGCGCGCGCGTATGTATTTAGCCATTTACATGAGCACTTTTTTGCAGAAATTAATAGAATATAACTGTGAAAATATATGGTGTACTTAGCTGAATACTCCCTAGAATTGTGTTTGTGTTCAGTTCATGCCAAATGCCATACGTAGGTATGCATGTTTTATGTAGTGTATGGAGACTTTATTACTCCATACATAAGTACTCCATACGTACCCTCCACCTGATCTTTCGATGAAGACACCGGGTGCGGGTGAGTAAAGTTGGGAGGAAAAATCAGGGATTTTGTTTTTATTTTAGCGGGTTCTGATTTCGACTCAACTCATTATCTGCCTCATAACAACCATTCTTATGACCAGTTGGTGCACTTCCACTCGTCATCATAATTATTATGATCCCAACTGGCCCTCATGTTCAGGAGCACCACCACCGGCCAGCAACCGCTTGGTAGGTCCTACGAAATTGTAAAGGATGAATGACATACAAAGTCACAGCGCTTTTACACTTTATATTACACGTTTAATTGGTTATGAGCTTCTTTGCATACACATCATCACCAAGAAAATAGCAGTCAGTCAATGCTGGCATGCGGTTGGGCATTCAGTTGACTGTATATTCTTGTCCCGTTAACATTATTCGTTAAATATATCTTCCAGTATTTATGGATTCCTACACACCCCTGTACCACCTCTTCATTGTTTTAATTGCATGCGTGGTATTTGTAATAAAACTTTGCTTTTTCTGGAAGGGTGACACTGCCAGGCGGAGACGACCGCCAGGTAACATTATACCAATAGGAGTTATTGGAATTGTGTGATTGTACGCTTTAAATTTTGATGTCGACATGTAGGTCCAGGATGGGCGCTTCCAATTGTTGGAAATTTGTTCCAACTGGGTTCCAATCCACACCTGACATGCCTCAAGTGGAAGAAGAAGTACGGCTCGCTGGTCTACTTCAAAATGGGAACTCAGCCGTACTGAAGAAAAATTTCAACTCTTTAAGTTTTATTCTTCACCAAAGTGTTTATCCCAATTACATTTTTTGTTATTTGTTCTTCCCTATTTTCAGAGTTGTTTTAATAAATAACGCGAGGCTGATGAAGGAGATGCTAGCTTCTCCTGTTGTCCGGGGACGACCAAACTCTGAAATGATAAATATCATGACGTGTGGATATCGGGGTATTTTAATGATTTCACTAAATTTAGGAAGCAGCTACATCATAATCGTAAATTGATAATCTGCAGGTGTGTGGTTCAGTGAGGGGCAGAATTGGGAGGAGCAGCGTTCCCATGTAGTTCATACTCTGAACGAACTCGGGCGTGGCGGAAATGTTGAGAAAGTGTTATTGGATGAGACAAAATCCCTTTTGACCTATTTGGAAGCCAGGGTCGGTCTTCCGACTCAGGGTGGACGGTGCTTTAAAGAACTAGTAATTTCCGGTTTGTGGAAAATCCTGTCTGGACAGGGATTTGAATGGTGTCAGGGTGGAGAGCTGAAGGATACTCCGATTTCCGTCCAATGTTTCGAAATGACTGAGTAAGTATAAGTATACGTGAATTTGGAACACATCACGGGTGGCGAACCTGACCTCTCATATTTTTCGTTTTTGACAGGAGCATGAAAGTAGCTGCAAAAAATGGGCTAATGTCCTTTCCCTGGCTGAGGTTTGTCGCTCCTGAGCGCCTGGGCTGGAATAGGTTTGTCCGGAGTAGCTCATCCTTTCTGAATTTTTTGGAGGAAACTGTGAAGGAGCATGCGACCACTTTGAATTCTAATTATCCCAGGTAAAGCATTTACCCCTGAATTAAGGTTTCTGTGGCACTTGGAATGGATAAGTTAAGTACCTAAGTATATTTGCGTTTTAGTGATCTGATTGACCACTTCTTGAACCGAATTCAAGCCACGGAAGACCCCTCCTCCACATTTTATGGAAACACTGGAAGTGAGTTTGACTGAAAAAAAAATAGTTTGCTTTGAAGAGTTAAACTTGATTTGGGATTGTTTAAAATTTCAGGACTTAATCTGAGGGTCGGGTTAGCTGATCTGCTGATTACGTCAAGTGTGTCGACGTTAGTCAAACTCGACTAATTTTTACGCTCCTTTCTAAGCAATCTTTTTTTACAATCTTGAAAGTCATGGAATTGAACGTTTGTTTTCGTTCCAGTTGTACTCTTTTGGAATTTGCCATGTTATACATCTGTCACCATCCCGAAGTGCAGGAACGGCTTCAGGAGGAATTGGACCAGGTGCTTGGTCACTGCAGATATCCGACACTGGGCGACAGGGGTTCCCTTCCGTACACCCAAGCTGTGCTTCTGGAGACTCTCCGACTTTCCGCAACTGTGGCGAAAGGCCCCTTTAGATTCACCAAGGATTTTGAATTTCAGGGCTACCTCCTTCCCAAAGACACATCACTCTTGCTCGATATTTACAGCATTCTTCATGATCCGGATGATTGGGACCCAGACTCAAACGTATTTCGACCCGATCGATTTTTAAATGAAAATATGGAAGTAGACACCCCCTGCGAATTTCTTCCTTTTGGAACTGGCAAGCGGGATTGTTTCGGCAAGTCCCTGGCGGAAGATACATTCTTTCTCGTCGTGACCTCCATTTTTCAAAAGTTCTCCATCGAGTTGGTCCCCGAAGGAGCCAAAGTGGATTACAATGACAGCGTGTCAGGCATGGCAATATTCACAGTGGAGCCGAAGCCGTTTGAAATGCGTGTCAATTTACGGAGAGCTTAATAGAATGTAATAATTCTTTTTAATGTTTACCCAGTAATTTTATGGTGTAGGGTTTCAGCTGAAAACTGGAACTGGAACCGTGATAAAATGATTCTAATATATAATATACGAGAATAAATACTAAGTAAAATTATTAAAGTCCACGAAAGGAGCCATTACAGCATATTTGCATGTTATCCTAATCCTGGGTACAGAAACTAGTTTGCTTTGGTCTCTGCATATTTATTACCTACACCATCTGCATCTTCTCATCAGATAAAGTTGGCGATAAACACATGGACATTATACCCATCCAACCAAGACCAATTTTTTCTAGAGTTGACCATGACGTGTCAAGTGTCAATTAAAATTACTTGTTTCGCAAGAATGTTATGCTCCTGACTCACAACATGATGATGTGTGTCTTTCAGAGCAAGGTTGATCTTGAAGTGAGGAGCAGCAGGTTAGTGGGTCTGTGGGAATCATTCAAAAGAGTATCTGGAAGAAATGGGAGCAAGTGTTTTTTCTATGTGGTTTTCTGCTCCGCAATGGTCAGCACTTCTGATTGCTCTCTTCTTTCTTCTGTATTATAATTACGCTCGTAGAAAAGCATTACGAGATCGGTATCCTCCAGGTAAGAAAATAGCTCGTCCTTTTAATGCGATGCGATAGGAATACGTTTAAAATTATATTGAGTTACAATGACTACACTTTAAGTTTGAAAATAATAAGGGCCTGGCGGTGCGTTGCCAATAATCGGGAATTTGCATCAATTCGGGACCAAGCCACACTTGACATTTCAAAAATGGAAGAAACAATATGGACCCATGTATTTTATCAAAATGGGCGGTGAAAAGTACAGTGTATTTCGCTTATGATTCCAAGACTTGTTGTGACCATGAAATGCTAAATGAAAATGTAAAATATTATGAAATATTTTTGTAGCATGGTTGTGATCAATGATGTAAAACTGCTGAAAGAGCTAATTTCCACTCCGGCTGCATCAGGGCGACAACAAAACGACTTTTGGAAAGTGAGCTCTAACAACGGTCATGGTAGATCACACACAATATACACGTTCAAATTACATTTTAAGATAAATTAAATGAGTAAAATTATTATTATTTAATTTTATATCTGTAGGGATCATTTTACCTGACGGACGTCACGCCGAGGAGCAACGTGCATTTGCAGTCAAGACTCTCCGGGAACTGGGTGCCCTAAAAGGGGGAAAACTGGAGGGGATCATTTTAGCTGAGGCAAAAAACATTTTAAATTACTTTTCAACCAAAGTCGGAGCTCCATTCCGTGTCAATCGCGTGTTCAACGGGGCAGTGGTTTCCAGTCTGTGGAGCGTCCTATGTGGCCAACGAGCCAAGTGGATGAAAAAGGACGGGACGACGGAAGAAAATGAGATGATTAACTTAGCTGCAGAAATTATAAGGTGAGCTGGATGTAATTCATGAACAATAACTTTCTAAATTACCTATGCACATTTCTCCCACTTCATTTATTGCCTGTCATTCATAATTTAGATGCTGGAACGAGGCAATGAGAACGGGATTGATGATATTACCGTGGTTGAGATACCTTCCCATCGGCTACTCCGCATGGAACAAGTACGTGTCCACTGCCAAGGCCTATCACGGCATGCTGGACGCTTCAGTGGAACAACATGTTCCCACTTTGAATAATTTAGCCCCAAAGTAAAAACTTATTTCATCAAAAATTAATCTAAAAGTAAAATTGTTATAAACTAACAAACATATTATGGCATTTTAATTTTTTCAGAGATTTTATTGATCACTATTTATCCCGAATGAGTAGCGTAACCAGCTCATCTTCAAGCTTTTACGGGAAAACAGGAAGTAAGTCTTAAACTGAATTACATAAGCATGAAAAGAGCCATGTATTTAAGTTTAGTTTAAACTTGAAACTGACAAAATTTAATTGTTTATAGGGTTAAACTTGACAGTATCCTTGGGAGATAATTTTATGGGAGGGAGCGAGACAACGCGAGTAGTCCATAAACACGACTTGCTTAAAAAGTGTAAATTGTAATTGTAAAAATGACAAGTTCTAAATCAATATTGTTTCAGGTCCACAGCCCTTGTTTATGGAGTGATGTATCTATCTACCCATCCCGAGATACAGGAAAAGCTGCAACGGGAAATTGATCGGGTTGTGGGCTCGAGCCGGAGCCCAACCCTGTCGGATCGTGAGAGGTGAGGGACATTAAAATTTCTAAATATGTAAATAATTGGGAAATGCATTGCAAATTGCAATTTTATTTCTGCAAGTAGACTACCTTACGGACAAGCAGTTGTCAAAGAAGTTCTTCGAAGGGCTACCGTGGTAGTAGCGGGAATTCGCAGGATCACGGAGGATGTCACTTTTCACGGATACCACCTTCCAGTGGACACCCTCATTTGGGCGGATATATCATCCATCCTCCGTAGCACTGAAGTGTGGGGTGAGGATGCGGACGCCTTTCGACCGGAGCGCTTTCTCAACGAGGATGAGTCAGAGGTGGTTCATCACGAAGCATTTATCCCGTTCTCGGTGGGACGGAGAATGTGCATCGGGGAGCCGCTGGCTCTGGACACGCTCTTCCTTTTTGTGACGAACATCTTTCAAAAATTTAGAGTACAAGTGATTCCAGAGGGATTAGACATTGACGATGTTATCCCTGGATTCACCTTGGAACCACGGCCATTTGAAATTTCCGTGAGCCCAAGAAATCCCCAAGAAACTTAACTCGTTTCTCTTCTCATGATAATTAATTTGGGTAAAACACTATGCATCTCCAAACCAGTTTCAGATCCAATTCTTAATTGCTAGTCCACTTTGTTAAAATTCATATGGATACAGTGTCAATTACTTTTAAGAAGAATAAAAAGTGTACAATTAAATATTTTGTTTTATTTTATATGATTCTGAACGTGGGAATCAAATATGAATGATATATGTATCGGATTTTGCAAGTTTGATGAAAACTTCCATACAAAGACTGTACGTGATAATTAAAATGGAGCACAATTGTAATTTGTAATGTGACTTTGACCCACCTGCCAAACAATTAAATCAAGTGGTCAAATTACTATCAGTGCCCCAAACACCCATTCCCTCAAAGATTTTCCCAGTACCACACACACTCATACAAGTGTGATTATCTTAACATTTCTCACGGCATGCATCGCCGTGGTTCTTCGAGCCACACACTTCGCAAATGGAATGGATTGGTGACTTTGTTAGAAATCCAATTCGTCCTTGTCTCAAAAGGATTGTATGATCGGATTTTTTGCACGGAACCACCAGGTACTCGAGTTGAAGGTCAGAAGCAAATTGAGTGGGTTGAGTTTCTACATGTCAGAGAGAGTTTTAAAATTAGCTTTATAATGAACCCAAGCAAGCGCTATGCAGTTAAGCCACACAGCTCGGACTCGCCAATTACACTTCCTACTCTACTTCACTTGGACAAAGCAGTAATTTTAGTAATCATCACGCAGCCTGAATTATCACTAACTTTTATTGTTAATACAATGCTTCTGGGTTGATATCTGGGTGGCTTTCATCCCTTCACTTCAATCTCGATGAAGCCTCAGATCTGAAAGCACTATCTCTCGGGATAAGATAACTAATACAGTAACAATGGATTCTGCAATCGGGCTTTATTTGTTGGCTTTTCTTGTATTTGTTGTCTCCATACTCGAGGGAAATTTAGGAAAAAAGGGAAAATACCCTCCAGGTAACGAAAGATTTACTTTTAGATGCAGCGGGTGGGTGAACAGTTAAAGAAAGTGTATTATTTGCGGGAATAGGTCCGAGATTTGCGCTCCCATTCGTAGGTCACTTGCCCCAGTTGGGAAAGAAACAGCATTTGGTTTTTAAAAGATGGAGGAAAATTTATGGTCCCGTGTTCAGTTACAAAATGGGCAGTCAAAAGTAAAAACATTAGAAACATTTAAAAACAATCCTTTAGCATTCGGAAATGAGTAAAACGTCTCGTATTATTATTTTGGTTCTTAGCGCTGTAGTAATCAGTGACGCCAAATTGGCCAAGGAAGTGTTCTCCAAGATGAGCACTGCAGGTAGAATCCAGTCCCCCGTCTTTGACCTAATTTCCGGCCAACACATTGGGATTGTGAATTCGGAGGGGAAAAGCTGGGAGGATCAACGCAGATTTACAATGAGAACCTTAAAAGACCTCGGGATCGCGCGCGGGGTTATCGAGGAGATTATACTGTATGAGGCGAAAAATTTGATAAAATTTTTCGAGAATCGAGTTGGAACTCCGATTCAAGGACGGCGGATTTTCAATTCCATCATTTTCAACAGCTTGTGGACCCTAGTGTCGGGGGAGAGGATTGAGGTGGATGCCTCTGGAAACGTACTAAAGGAGCCGATTTACGTGAAGTGGGCGGGCGACTTTGTGAACGGGCTGAACAAGACGGTTTCCTCGGGCCTAACCACGGTCCCGTGGTTGCGTCACATAATTCCCGAATACACCGGCTGGAACTTGTTGACCACGGCAAAGTCGGAGTTGGACAAGGCGGCAAATGCCACGGTGAACGAGAGAACAACTCCAGATAGTCCAAGTGGAGCAAGGTCCTTATTTTACCACCACCGCCGTATTTAATAACTATGAAGTTCAACACAATAGCTAGACTAATAGATTTTTATTTTTTTGATTTAGCAATTTTATAGAACATTTCTTGTGTCAAATTGAGACAACCTCAAACCCATCTTCTTGCTTCTACAAAGATACTGGAAGTAAGTCTGTTTTTGGGCGTCATGAAAAACAAGTTGCTTTACAGATTAATAAGTATTAAAGCAATAATGTTTGAATGTAGGGAAGAACATGATAGCAGCAATGTCCGAGTTCTTTCTTG
Source organism: Dicranocentrus wangi (assembly GCA_036850665.1). Classification (NCBI taxonomy): domain Eukaryota; kingdom Metazoa; phylum Arthropoda; class Collembola; order Entomobryomorpha; family Entomobryidae; genus Dicranocentrus; species Dicranocentrus wangi. Next base: position 24,977 of record JAANSN010001442.1, read on the forward strand.
CGGGAAGTGAAACCACGTAAGTGGGATAAAAATAACAATAATTAGTAAATAACCATTTAGATAACTCCATGTCAGTGGTTTTCTAAAATTATTATATCTGGAATTATTTTTAGGGCCACCACTCTGGAATTCATTTTACTCTACTTGACTCAATTCCCCTTGGTCCAGGCGGAAGTGCAAAGGGAGCTGGACAGAGTTGTTGGCAACTCAAGAACCCCTTGTATCAACGACAAACCTTCCCTACCCTACACGGAGGCGATGATCATGGAGGTGATGCGGCATGCCACACTAGCCCCCACGGGTCTTCCCCACAGAACCCTGGAGGATGTAGAAGTCGGGGGATATCTCATTCCAAAGGACACAGTGCTCATAATCGATATTCATAACATTCATCACGATTTGGACACGTGGGGGCCTGACGCCCATGACTTTCGACCGGAACGATTCCTCAACGAGGATAAAACCCAGGTGGTGAGACACGAAGCCCTCATGCCGTTCAGCACTGGGAGGAGGCAGTGCATTGGCGAGGGCTACGCCAAGGACTCCATGTTTCTCAACGCGAGCTGCTTGATGCAGCGGTTCAGCGTGGAGTGTGCTGATGGAAAGGTGGACGTGGAAGACGTGGAAGCAGGGATTCTTCAGGTGCCCAAGCCATTCCGCGTTATTTTCAAGCTGAGAAATAATTAGATTCTCTTCTTTTGTTGTATTCTTAGTGTGCACTTCCCTTTTCATACATATTTTTCGCGATAACTCAAATTGTAGCATTCGTCCATTAGGTTAATGATGTACCTGTAAATTTATCCGTAGCGTTCCCACTTTGTCATGCGATTACCAAAAGTAGGTCGCAATTATTTTCCCAAAAATCATTTTGCATTTAAAGGTGACCTTCATACATTAGAAATATTCTAGCAAACAGACTATGTCAATAAAAACTTAAGAAATCCTTCATTCTTATTCGTTCTCTATTTCCAATTACGACGACGTGTGACTTGCTGCAGGCTAGAAATATGAAATTGCATCAAAATTTGAAATGTGGTTATCTCTTTCCATTCCTGATTTTCCTGGTGGTTCCTGCGACCACTTTCTCCGCATGGAAACTTGTGCCGCTAGAGGTGGCGCATTGCACAGTAGTTTTCCTACAACATCCTTCGCCTTCATCATCTGATTTACTCGATATTACTACTGAGCGTCAGGAGGATCGATATTTAGTTTTCATTAATAATTCTCGGAGCATGACAATCAAATTCAGTTTAGACGTTCGCCAATTCCGTCCCCAGTGCACAATCGGGTTCATTCAAGTGTCTGATGATGCTGTCATATTTCCAAGTCAGTTATATTTGGACTGGATTGTAAAGCTGGACAATGTTATTCGGAGGGAGGGATAGAGGTGGGCCTAGTTTGAGATACATTTACATTCCACAAGAGACCTACCTTCAAAAGCATCAAGCCTTGTCCACCTTCTTCCCAGACCAGTTGGACCACTTTCACGGTGTCATATTTCAAGTAAGCACTGCAACAAGTTCGCGATGGCTGCTGGAAATGAGGATGGGGACAGGTGGAGTATGGAAACCTCATCGAGGCGTTATCTACTCCGCATTCCAACATCTCATGGCCAAGTGCAACTTTTCTGCCAATTTCTTCCCCTCCTCGGGAGGAGGTGGGACAGGATTCCGGCTTCCAAATGGGAGCTGGGTGGGCTCTGTCGGCGATGTATTGTATGACCATGCACAAATCGGGATCTCTGGTCAAATCCATAATAGATATCAGGTGGTCGACTTTTCCATTCCAATTGTATACGAATGGACTTACCTTCGCCACGGGAAGGGGGCATGGGCAGCATTCGTGGAAGTACCTGTTCTGGCCTTTCTCTCCAGTTTTGTGGGGAGCTGTAATTGGCGCAGTGCTCATCTCCGGATGGATATTCGCCCACCTCCAGCGGTTACAGGGGGGAAAAACTTGTCGGTGGACACACTCAGTTGGAAACTTGCTGCGAACATTGTTGGAACAAAACGGGAAAGTGTTTGGAAATCAGAAGCAAACACCCAGCCGAATTTTTGTGGCATTCTGGCTCCTATTTGGCGTTCTCATTGTTACCGCATACCGCTCAAAGCTTGTCTCTTTTCTCGCATTCCAGCTGGAATCCCCACCTCCCACTTCACTAGAGTCCTTGGCCACCAGCTCCAACAACTACCACTTCGCTCTTCAGGAATCCTACGGGGCGGCATACAACCTGTTGCAAACCTCCCGGAACCCCGTGTACCAGTCAATCTTCCGGAGGATGCAGGTGGAGCTAGATGACGCCAAATGTCTGCAACGGGCTGTGGCAGATCCTACATTCGCCTGCATCCTGTGGAATTCTGTGGTGAGCTACGTGAGCCAGAAAAATCTCACTGACAAATTGGGCCACGCACCAATTCGGAAGTCTGACAGTTCCACCTTTTTCCTGGCGGTTAGCATCTTATTCAAGAAGAGGGCCATTTTTCGAATCAAGTTTGACGGCGTGATTGGGGGAATGCAGAGCACCGGGCTGATGACCAAGTGGTGGCGGATTGACTCTCAGATTGTGAGACAGGAGAGACTGGAATGGGAAAGGGGGACCGGGAAGAAAGAAGTTATTTACCAGGATTTGGAAACGGAAGTGAAATCATTAAGAGTCCAACAATTTCTGGGAATTGGATACCTTTTCGGGATAGGCGTTGCCGGCGGAGGGGTGCTCCTCTTGGGAGAAATCATATTAGTCGGAGTCGGAAAGAAAGATTTGAGAAAGTAGTAGAAAGAAATCAATCACTTTTCTCTATTGATTTTTATTTTGTTGTATATGGTCAAGTATTAACTAAAACAAAAATTCCGATTAAAATGTAACTATATTTCTCCTTAATGAATTATGGAGACAGGAGCCTGTATTGAGATTTAAACAGATTTTTAATATTTCAGTATAGAATAAGAATGGTTTGGTTGGTTTGGTTGACGGTTTCTTTGCATAAAGAGTAAATGCAGGAATTGGTTTTGGTGGCAACACGCGTCTATAAATAAAGACTTAGATAGAGGTTCCGTCCTCAAAGGCGAATGAATAAGGATTTCGAAATTCCCAATTTCATAATTTCATAAAACGTCCTAGGGTCTTATTTCCCATGGGAGCCGTAATACGATAAACTTATATTTTGGCTCATATAATTCATCCATGATTTAGTGCTGAGCATCCTGATCCTGATTAATTTATTCCCTTATGAAACCACTAATGAAATGTTTTTCATTATTTCGACTCCACATGATCCTCGATCATAATCATCCCATCCCTTATTCATTCTCTTGCCTGTCACTCTTTCATGCATTTCATTTAAACACTTGGAGGAGCCGTATGTCCATTCGTTGGTACATCCACCGCATTTCGGCAAAGTCATGCTTTTCCCCACCGGTTCTACCAAAGGAGTGCTCCGACTCCTCCAAAAATGTCTAAAATACCTTGACATTTGGAATGACGTCCCTTTCGAGTGGAACGAGAGCAAAAAAGTATTTTGTCTAAAAAGCTCTCTCGTCAGACAAACCACCAAGTTTTATTTTCTCACCGTGTACATCCTCTTGGTTGTACTGCAACTCGTCCACATCCGAGGAACCCTTACTATTGCACACCGTCTGCAAGCGTGTTTCTACCTGGTTTGGTACTTGTCAACCTGGGCTATCATTTCCGAACAGTTGGAAAATTCCCGAGAAATGGCAGCACTGCTAAATGGAATGATTCGATTTGAGGAGAAATATGGTAATACCTAGCTGTACTATTTCCAGTGCGTTGTTATCACACTTGATACTAATTTGTGTTGTTGAATTAAGGAAATAAAAAATGCTCGGTGAAACTATCCCTTCGTCAAACCTTTTCGTTGGGTCTCATCAAAACGCTAATTGTGACCGCCGTGGTAATGCCAATATTGGCGGCCCTATCCGTCATCCGGAAACCCTGCAAGTTTCACCAGCCAGGATTCTTCCTGGCTCAAATGTGCCACAACCCCGAGACCACAATTATTCCAGAAGACTCACTCCTCCGGTTGTTTGCCGTGCCCCTCCCCAAAATCCTTGTCGCAGTCCCCCTCTCGTTTTGTAGGTACATGTCCAGCTCCCTAGTCATGAACGGTTTGGTGCTTCAAGGCTGCGTGGGAATGCTCCTCCCTTCATTCTGCATTCAGGGATACCTTCAACTCCTCACAGCTCGAATATCTGTAAACAATCTCGGTGGAGGTGGGAACCGACAGGAGTCTTCGAAATCTGGAAATTTGTCAAATCTTGAGAAGCATCCAACTCCTCCTGAAACACTACAATGTGATCTGTAAGCGAGGCATCATTTCCGTGCTGATGTTTGCCATCTCAGGAGAAACAATTGGTCTCTACGCGGTCATCAACTTGCATGCCAATCTGCCTCCCGAAAGAATTGCAATTTTTGGAAATACGGTATTCCAGTGCGGAGCATTTATTGTTTTGGTGTATGGGATGTTGGGAGATATTCGCGACATGTCGGAGTACACCTTGAAGCTGCTCCACGCCTCGGATGAGCTCACACTTCAGAAAAAGTACCGAAAGTTTCTCAGATCTGTACCCGCCTTCAAAATATATCTTGGGGATGCCAATTACGTGGAGAAAGTGACGCCTCTAAATTGTCAGAGCTTTGCAGTGTTGCGAGTCGTGGATTTAACCTTGGTAAGGAGAAAGTGAGAAATCAGGAAAAGGCAAGGTCAAGAAGTATCTATACCTATAGCTTTCACCTAGCTAAAGTAAATGGCATGGCACCTTACGTAGGAATACATCATTTACAAATAGAATCAATGTTCAATATGTACTTAATTTTTAAATAAGGATTATATATAAGCGGTCTTTAGATACGGAGAGGTTAAACTTTATTATTATTTTACATGTTCTCTCAACTGTCAAGGACAGGATAATAATATTAATAATATTGGAGAAATAATTAAATGATCGCACATGTCATTACGGTTAAGGTTATAAATATAACTAAATAATTAAATAATATTAAAAGTTCCGTTGAGCTAAGTGGTGTTTTCTCTTCGAATTAGTAACTTTAATTCATGAAAGCTCTCTCAATAGAGCACATATGAGTTTTTAGGCCCTATAACGTTATTTAAAGTTAATGTCTAATTGTAACCATTTCAATGTACCACGAAAAACTTCTTCTAAACTGGAAATAATTTTTGAACACTGGTCGAATTGCTACTTGCATTTTTTTTTACTAAATTGTAATGTATTCACACAGGAAAGTTTTTCACCTTTTTTCAAATATCTATACTATAGATGCTACGCCACCGTATACTACCTAAATACTATTCTCCGCATTATGCATACTCAAAATAAATTCTCTAAATGAATGTTTCATTGACCCTTTCTCAATTCTGTCTTTGCTTACTGGATAGCTTGTCCACTCTATTTTTTATTTTAGGATACATGTGGGAAAAACAACAGCTCCCAATATAAGGATTTATAACGCGTTTTACGCTGTTTACGTAGGCATTGGAGCTACAAAAAACTTTTTATCATTCTTCAACATTTGGAAGATGCATGCTTGGATTTGTATCGAGCATTTTTTGCTTATTATCAGGTTACATTTCAGCAAATATTTGTATCGAACCATGCATGACCTCCCTTCCCTGCTATGCTTGCAACTTGCACTCAACATCAAGTTCAAGCTCTTGGATATTTTTTCAGTTAATCCTACTTTTTCATATTATTTGTTGAGTGTTGTTTGTTGAGTCCACTCCTACAGATGTATTTTGCTGCTGGACCACGCACAGTTCTGCATGCTCGTTCGAGTTAACTGTCAGGTTACAATGAAAAGCAGACGGCCCTGACTATTTGGGAATGACATGTTTTGCTCTTATAATATCATTGTTTGTTTGTTTTGATATTAAGTATAGGTATATCATAAAAAGTCAAGTCTGATGTGAGTGTTTTGTTAGTCACGCATCGTCATGATGCAAGCTAGATAGAATGTAGTTTATGCTCAGCATTTCTGTACTGACAAATGCAGAGTGGCAATTGGCAATGGAAATGCTAGCTATTTGTGCTATTATCGCACTAGTTTTAATTGGGGCTACTTGGTTCCGAAATCACAAAAGACGACAAAGGTATCCTCCTGGTAAGCCCTAATAAGTACTTATATCACTGAATAAAAAAAAAAATTTACGTATTTACATACGTAATACGTACGTGTATCTGTACGCGTATTTTGTCAGGCCCTGGCTTTGCGCTTCCCGTGTTGGGGAACCTGCTCCAGTTGGGAAGTCACCCACACCTCACCTTCCAAAAGTGGAAAAATAAATATGGACCACTGATTTTCTTTAAAATGGCAGATCGGGAGTAAACCAAAGCTTGTCTTAAGTTTTAAGTCTTTGTTGTAAGTTGGATAAAATTTAGGTAAATCCATTTTTGACAAAATTATTATAGTGCAATCGTCGTGAGTTGTCCAAAGCTGATGAAAGAGTTGCTTCCCAAATGGATCGCAAACGGACGACCCCAATCCGCCTTTTTCGACGTGGTCAGCAATGGAGGTCATGGTAAAGCCCATAAGTAAAAACAATTGCCATCTCCAATCAAATTCAATATACAAGTGTAATATCTCTTGGACAGGTGTGCTCTTTGCGGATGGTCAAAACTGGGATGAGCAGCGTGCCTTTGCAGTTCGGACATTACGTGAACTGGGACTGTCAAAGAAGGGTGGTGGTTTAGAGGAAATCATTATCGAGCAGGGGAAGCTCCTCCTCCAATTCTTTGAGAAGAGGGTAGACGTCCCTATTCAGGTCAAGGGGGTCTTCAATGAAGCGGTAATTTGCAGTTTGTGGACAATCGTCTCTGGAGAAAGACACGAGTGGATTGTGGATGGGGAACTGAAGTCAGCAAAGATTACAAGAGTGGCAGATGAACTGGGAGCGTAAGTGCAAAAAGGGCTTTGCTTGCACAAGTTTTTGAATAATTATATTGTTTTTCATTGCAGTGGAATTAATTACGCAGCGAAAAGTGGACTAGCCTTTGTCTCTTGGCTGAGGCATGTCGCTCCAGAATATCTAGGATGGAACGGCTTGGTACGGAATATGGACAAGTTTTTTAAACTGGCGGAGAAAACTGTGGAAAAACACGTTACCACATTGGACACAAATGATGCTAGGTAAAAGATACGTGAAATTGCAGGATAATTCGTGGAATTATAGGATTGTAAATTGTAATAATCTAGTGAAAAAATTAAATGTGATTTCAGAAGATTTTATCGATCATCATTTGATACGTGGACAAAACTGCGATGACTCATCTTCCTCGTTTTATAAGGAAACTGGAAGTATGCTTCAGAATTAAAATCCACATGTTGCATGGTTTTTTAGTTTGCGTGGTTCAATCTGCATTGTATTTGTTTGTACAATATTTCATTGGCCCCTTTTGTGATATTACCTTTGAAAAAAAGAAAAACGCAGAATGCAATGCAGAGTACAAATGCAGAATCAAGACATTATTGATGTAGTTCTATTTACTACTTCTTACAGGATTAAATTTAGTAACAATTCTTGCTGATTTGTTTGTTGCTGGAAATGAAACAACGTAAGTATGTTTTCCAAAGTTATCGTAAATGTAAGCATACTTTACTAATTTGAGGTATTTTGATTAAAATTTTTTGTTTCAGGGCAACTGCACTGGAGCATGCCATACTATACTTAGGTCACCATCCACATGTCCAAGTTAAGCTGCAACAGGAATTGGACACCGTTTTAAAATCTAGACATCCCACCCTGGCAGATCGTGAACGGTAATACATTTTCCGAAATCATAAGTAAATAAATTAAAGATAAATTCAAGACTATCCTATACAAAATTAATACTACTTGCCATTTCATTTTTACTAGACTGCCATACACTCAAGCGGTGATACTGGAGACTCTCCGATTTTCCTCCGTCTTGTCCATGCCATCCCACCGCCTCCTCGAAGACTACGAATTTCATGGATATCTCCTCCCTAAAAATTGTATCCTCTTTGTGGACCTTTACTCCACACTCCATGATGATTCCAGCTGGGACTCAGACGTCAACAAATTTCATCCTGAACGATTTCTCAGCCCGGACGGCACTCAAATAACCAACCATGACGCGTTCATTCCCTTTGGCGCTGGGAGGAGACTTTGCATTGGCGAGGCACTAGCAAAGGACACGCTCTTTCTCTTTTTGACCTCCATATTTCAAAAGTTTATCGTGGAGCTGCATCCGTCAGGAAGGTCTGTGGATTATAATGATGTCGTACCTGGATTTACGCTGCAGCCAAAACCGTTCCAAATTTGTGTGAAATTAAGATAACATTGATTTTCGTGATGAGTGTACATGTATATATCAATAGATTGAATCATCAAACATGCATGCATGATTCAGCGTACATAACTGCACAAAATATATGGATATTGGATATTCGCACATCAGATTCACATGGAACATCATAAATCCAGTTTTTTATCTACGTCAATGGTAAACATTCCTG
>JAANSN010001443.1:0-33481 GCA_036850665.1 Dicranocentrus wangi
AAAAAAAATAATATAAAAATGGAAAGTAATCAACGCTTCTCATCTTGTTGTATGTTCTTCTCACGTTCTCATCACATCACCTCCCTCCTCTGACAGCTTTTCCTTGTCGCAACGTTCAGTTTGTATTGTATTGTTGTCTCCTTTGGCTGTTTACACAGTAATTAGAAAAAAACAAGAGTATAATAACGTGATCATGCAAGTAATGTTACTATTATTATTACCTTTATTATTATTATTATCATTATAATTATTACTATTATTAGTAAAAACTATATACAAGCGATCATTATCATTAGTACACTGTAATATGGTACACGTATATATGTATTTTTAAAAACGATGAATTTTGTCAGTAATCGTCAATCACGATGTGCTAACTACTACTATGTAACTGCTGTTCAAGATACATTTACCCTTTCGGTGTGCTTTTTTTTCTCTCGTGTTTACTTGACAAGAAGTGTGCAATTCATACTCCTTTCACAGTCAAAAGTTTAAAAATCCTATTTGAATAATAACAATAATTATCTCAATCAAGATACAAATTATGGACTTTTGTGAATTGTATCGGATCGAAGCATATTATACATAATAATATACCTTGTTTAAATTCAAACAGGTAACTATTTCACCAGAAACGCTACAAATCAAATTTGATATGATATATATATATATATATTAGATGATAGGGAAAACTATTTAATCGTGTCTCTGTATTGTGTGTACTGTATTTGATGATGAGCATAGTGGACTACCTTTTGTCATTTAAACATATAGTGACAAAATCTGTGGTGATTATTATTATTGTATTTGCTCTTCTAGGAAAAAAAATCAATTGAATTCAGAAATGATCAGTATATATATCAGTGAACAAAATGATTTGTGTCATCATTTCGCGTTTTTCTTATTATTATTCATACCGCTCTTCATTGTGGACTGAAGATTTGCCGTGTAATAAGTGATCGAGACAAAAGGAAAACATTGTTCGTCGAGAAAATATATTTAAAAAAATCATCAAATTGATGATTCTTCTTCAATCTTCCCCTCATCCTCAATCCTCATCATCATCCTCCTCCATACACGAAGGAAACAACAACAAGCAACCTCAACCTCCCACATTTTTCATCGTTATTATTACGCTATAAAAATACTTCTTAAATACGGTATGCGTCTGGTGGTGATGAAACTGTTATTAAATTATTACAAGGAAAGTTAACACGACGAAGAAAAAATACCTAAAAAATAATGATATGCGTGTGGTAGTGCTACTACTGCGACTGCGACAAGGGCAAAACTCGGACTGACTCTTTTTAGTAACAAGCAAACGAGAAAAAATCACACAGCAAGAAGCAAACCAGTTTTAAATCAAGCAAAAAAACATTTAATACTGCTAAGTTGTTTTCAGTTGCATGAGGCCTGTAGATACAGGAAAAGTTATATTATAAACGGTTACAAGAAGAAAACTGTGTATAGCGAGTTTCATTTTTTTGTGAAGTATGAAAAAGTATGATGCTGAATCACGATTTAAAATGGTATGATAATAATGTTGAATTGAGGAAAGCAATCTGTTTGATTAATTGACTGATTGAATGAATGATAAATTATGTTGTAATAGTGAAGTACATCATTATTATTATGATATACGTAAAAAAGAAGTAAAAGCTAGTGACAAAGTGAGTTTCAACAAGATCAATGTGTATGTGCTCAAGTTTTTCAATTTGCTTTCACTGGACAAGTTTAAGTTGTGTGGCTGGCCACTTGCAGCTTGGTTTCCCATGAGGAAACCTGCCTACCACAAATCCCTATTATCTATTATGGGCGGCCATGCTTTCTCGCTCTCATCCCGAATTAACATGTTTAAATTATTAAGTGGCCCATAGATGCGAAATATTATAGCATGCTGCAATCTTTTGTTAACATATAAGGAGCAGAGAAGCTCTCTTCATCCAACTAGAAGTTTCAACAAATAATTCAAAGTCAAAACGCATGAATAAATACTGGCAAAATTTCTGCAACTCTGCTTTTGCACACACATACAACTAGACACTAAACTATAAATTCAATAGCGAATGAATGTACAGTTGACGTGACGTGACGTGAAGGATGATGGACTACAAGCTTTCTAACTTATTTTCGTATCCTTTAGCCCTTAATTATTGCCCTTTTCAGTATAATAAACATGGATTATCTTGGAAATACCACACAAACGTGGGCATCATCTTAAAAGGGTGGATATTATTGCTAGCAAATTGTGGAATTCTTCGTCGATAAAGCATAAGCAATGTCTGGCGTCTACGGTCTTTTACTTGCGTACATCTTGCTAAAAAGCATGAGCCAACTAGCGAAAACCGTATAGGTAATAATAGTTAAGCATACTATATTATTTTTGTCGAGCCACATTTCCACGACGAAAGCATCACCTCGTTCCAATAAACTTGATCCTTTCCATTATCATTTTTATGAATGAAGTGGGATTCATTTTGCAGCAATAACTGTATGGTACAATAAGCATTCTCTCTAATGTTATCAATATTTCACCATACACATATTGTGCAGCTTAAGCACCAAGCAACATCACAACCGAACCATAAGGACGGATATGGCAGGCAGCTAGCCTTTCGTGATATGTGGTACACTAATATTCCAGCGTTATCATTGTCCTTCATACATGACACTACCAATGCATCAAATGTGAAGTGGAGGGAGAGGGCATAAATTTTCTCACTTCCTTTCGTATAAATCAGTCAGTCACAATCATCACAACATTGCCGGTGGCCGTGTATTTGCCCAGGGAAAGGAATTAAAAATTTACTGAAATAAATTGCCGATTGTGAAAAGTGGAAATCCTAAAATTTCATCATGAATTCTACCCACGTTCCCAACCCAGGTATGCATGCTAGAAATTTCCAAATTTATATTTTAACTTGATACGAAATGTAAATCAGTGTCCAGCTCTCGTGCCCACTGAATTACATTTCCTTGATTCGGGTTTCCCATGCCAGGAAGTTCCAAGACGGAATGGTGATGGGATCATGTATCAATTTCATACTTGAACCTTTTTCTCATACTTCATTGTTCATTTTCGCACTGACTTTCCGGTTCGTGGCATTGTTTCATTAGAGGATATGGCCACGGACGGTATTTTTTGCCTTTCTTTAGAAATGCCTTTTCATTTATGTTTATTACCGGTTTTACGACAGGGCTTCATACACGCATCCCCCTGCAAATTTGTACAATGAACTGTGCAATTTTTCCAAACGGTCAGTGTCCACTCCATAATTTAACATTCAAAGCCGTATAGCCAGTGTCGGAACGTACGTATCTTTGATTGTCCAGTAAAATAAGCCATTTGGAATCATTACTGTGTTGCATGTCACCATTTCCCCTGCTCGTTTATTTCCATGTTTGGAAAGCATTACCCCTTCCTTCTTCATTCATCATGCCATACAGTTCACAGCACTTGTTCGAGTTAAAATTCTGTACGTAACGGTTCTCATGGAAACTGTCTCAAAACAAAAAACAGACTTTGGATGACTGTGACTGTTATATGTGCCAAAAAATCAATCCCAATCTGTGAACCCTGGTTTGGCAATGCACTGCACTCGACTCTAAACGTACACGTCGTCCATTTCTGCACGTTCACTCCACAATATATTACATCCATTTAGTGTATTTCCATAGCAGCAATTAAGTGGAGGAAACGAGGATTGTGGAAAGAAAAATGAAATTTGTACATGGTTTAACATCAAATTTGTGCAAAGCTAATAAGGACCATGCCTTGTATCAAATTTGGTTTCGTGAGATTACATAAATTTTTACAATAAAATAAATTTGTGGAGGTGATAAACCTACTTTTAATCATCTAGTCGTAAATGGGAAACTGTCTGAGATTGGGAATTTCACGGGTTGGACTGGCTTGGTCGAAATGGAGAATGTCTGCGAGTAAGTACACAAATTCACTTTTTGTACCTATTTCATGTGAATAAATTTGCTTCATAGATAAATTCGTATGGATGAATTTGTTCCCCAGAGTTCAAAAGAAAAAACCTATCAATAATCATTTTGGGGATGCAGGCAGTGGGAAAATCCACAATTGCCCTTAGACTGTACAAATGTAAGTGATTGACTTCACAAATTATCTGTAGGGAGGGCAGTATTTCAGCAAAAGTGTGATTGAACTTTCAGTTAAACGATCTCTTCCTGATTTGAACTATGTTCAAACAAAGGGCTTTAATACGTACATGGTGAAACGTAAGAAGACTACAATTAACATTTACGACCTTGGCGGTCATCCTTCCATTCAAGAATTGTGGGATCACTATTATGCAGATGTACACAATTTTTTGTAACTTAATTTTTTAATATCAATAAGCTTATCCGTAGACACCAGGACCCGCACGGGCATTAAGCATTATAATGGAACATATATACCCGCTGGTTTTCTTCAAAACAGGCTCACGGCGTTATCTTCGTGGTGGACACTAGTCGACAAGAAACCGTTTCGGAAGCGGGTACGCTTCTCTCCAGCGTTTTAAGCGATCACCGAATTCGAGGAAAGCCTGTGTTGCTGTATGACCTACTTTGAGCAAATTTAAATTAGTATTTAATATTTGAAAAGTAATAATTATGTGAATAAATTTTAACGAGTCAAACAATTTGATCAGGCTAGCGAACAAGATAGACTTGGATGGTGTATCTGAAGCGGATTTGGATAGTATGCTGAATTTACAACAACTTGTAAACTCTGTCCGTTGTCTGACACGACTGGACGTGTCCTGTGCAACGGACTTGAAGAACGACAAGGGCATTTTTGAAGGATTCAAGTAAAATAGAAACACGCTCCCTTTTAATACAACGAAGCTAAAATAAATTATTAGGGAAACGGATTTAAAATTTTGTAGATGGCTGATATCCTACATTGAATCAAACTACGTGGACCTGAACACCCGAGTGCTTTCAGACACGATAGAAGAGAAGAAACGAGAAAAAGCAAGGCGTGAAGCCATTAAAGCTGCCCGGCTTCAGGAAAAGTTGGAATTGGAAAATGTGGAAAACAGTACAAGTGACCCCAATCCCGAAGACACTGAAACCCCACAACTATCCAATGGTTCTGCTGTGCATGGAACCCAATCAGAAAATGACCCCCAGCCTTCAACCCCACCGGAACAAGTTGGAAATCCCATTACTGTAACTGAATCTCCAGAAAAGGATCGTCCACAAGAGGCTACTACCACCCTCCCACCGCCTGGGATTCCTGAGGTGTTCGCGGCATCCACTCAGCCAGAAAATACTCATCAACGTCCTATTTCCGGACCGAAACATAAAGAGCCCCAATTTTTTACCCCGTTTTCCCCTAAATCTGAGCAACCTCCTCCTCCACCTCCACAGAAGAAGAGTGATGCTATTTTTCCACCTATCAACTTAAATCCATTTTTAGTTGATCAGCCAATCAAACTGCCTCGACTAAAGTCGCCAAAGTCCCGTCCCGAAATAATCAACCGGATTGAGGATCATGGTGACATTTTAAATGAATCTAAAGCACTCATACGGAATGGATATGTTCACAACGAGAATACGTTATCCGCAAATGATCAATATTACGAGGAGAAAGGGTTCCGCTTTCGGAAAATCTCTGCGGCTAGAAGACTATCTCCCGAAGGGGCTGACTCGGATGACGGCATTGTCAATTTAGCATATGAACCTACAGAGGATATTAGTTCGGACTCGACACCCATTGGAGTCAGGCGACACAACTTTGATGGAGACCCTGACAATATGGAGGTACACATAATTATTATTGATTCGAATAAATCTTCAAATATAAAAACTAGTTATTGTAAACTGTAAACGGTTGTAGTACCCGAACAAGGAAATTTTAATGGTGACCACGTTGGCCGAAGTACATAAAGAATATTTTAAAGAGAGAAAAGGCTCCACGTCTACCCACGACTCGATCTCCGTGTCGGCTTCTGTCATGTCAGAAGCCACGGAACCCATGGATGATGGTCAAGTTTCATTGCCAAAGGAAGGAGAGAAGGTTCCTGAAAACCCAAAGTCTTCCACGGGCAAAGGTGTTGGAAACTTGCAGAATTTTGAAAACTTACTTTAAGATATAGGACGTACAAATTACTTATTATTTTTAACGTTTAGGAAAAACCAAAAAACGGTTTAAATTCAAATCACGAAAAACCGCACCTGAGCACAGTCCTTCGACGGAGCCACCGGACGAGCGTTCCCTGTATCCAAATGGGTACACACCTGGAAGTAGAACGTCGAGTGCGACATCAAAACAAAGTAGTATTTCAAGCAAGGGGCCACTTGCCATTGCTACCGTAGCAAACGCGTGGGGCTCTGGCACTCACATCCCAGAAGATGGAGAAGTGAACCAGGCTAAAACTAGTGTAGTGATGGACAATGAGGGGAATCAACTGTCTTCAGCAGGGAAATATTAGGGAAACCGTCATATTATATAATATATTTTTAAAACTGCGAATTGGAGTAAACTAAATTCATGTAAGGCGTTACAAATGTGTCATGTGTACAAAGTGTGTGCAATAAAAATTATTTATATAAGTCAACAAACCAAAATGAGTTGCCGTTAAAAAATGTGTTTTTGCATACTTCCGAGCCGTTGTTTTTATTTTATTAAATCCGGGGCATCATTGACGTATTAGATTTTGCAAAAATCTTTGTGTTAGTTGTATTAGATCTTATTATTGACTTAGGCACTGAGAAGAAACTTTTCACTCCTGGACCGCTCTGTGTGAGCTCCACAGTGAAAGCTGCCCTTGGACGAGACATGGGCTCCCGCGATGCCGAATTCATCCAGATCATTAAAGACCTCCGAGTCCGCCTGGTTGACGTTGCAGGTAGGTCGTGGCAAAATGAAATTCTAAATATAGACCATCCGCATCCCATTGCTGCAAAAAAAATCTGATTGAATGGTAATTTTATGCAAAATGGCTAACTCTTTGATTTGAGATTTGTCGCGGACCGAGTACACCGCCGTGTTGATGCAAGGTAGCGGCACGTTTGCTGTCGAGTCGGTCATCCAATCAACTTCCGATCGAGGAAAGAAAGTAAAAAAACGGTGTATTAAATAAAATCTAAACGCTCTCCCCCATAACACGTGTTGTATACTACTGAAGAACAAATTTTTTGAAACAGATCCTCATCGTGGCCAATGGAGCATACGGGATGCGAATGAAGACAATCTGCGACAAAGCCCAGATTCCCAGTGAGATTCTCACCTATCCCGAAACAGAGCCTGTGGTCATTGCAGATGTTCTCCAGTTGCTGGATTCCAGTCCAGGAGGGTTCTCCTCTGTCGCTGTGGTCCACTGCGAGACCACGAGTGGAATAGTGAATCCGATTGCGAGCTTGGGCCAAAGGGTTAAGGAGAAACATCCCGATGTGAACTACGTAGTGGATGCCATGAGCAGCTTTGGTGGGATGGAGGCAGACTACTCCAGTGTTGACTTTCTCATCAGCTCTGCCAACAAATGCCTGCAGGGTGTGCCCGGATTTGCTTTTGTGATTGCGAGAATCAAAAATTTGGAAAAGTGCAAGGGTAATGGGAACTTTTCGCAAGATATACATGCTTCTTCAGTCATCCGAAAAAAGTGGTTATTTACTGGATTGTGTAATCTCCCATACATTTCAGGATTATCAAGGTCCCTCTCTCTGGATTTGTACGAGCAATGGAAAGGCTTGGAGGAAAATGGCCAGTTTAGATTTACCCCTCCAACACACACCATTCTCGGATTAAGGCAAGCGTGTAACGAACTCGGGGATGAAGGTGGAGTTCCCGGAAGATCTAAAAGGTGATGTGAAGCGTAAGCTAGAGTAGAGAGAACTTATAAATAGCTGTTACGTAAAAAGCTAATATATAGGGTTGCTGGAAATCCAGATATGAGGAAAATTCCAGGATTATCAAGGACGGCATGAAATCCCGAGGTTTTAAGCAGTTGACCGGGGAGAATGCAGGCCATATCATAACCTCGTTTCATTATCCCTCCCATTCAAATTTCAATTTTGACGAGTTTTACAATCGGCTCAGCGATTTAGGTGAGTTTTCGCAGAATGCCGAATAATATATATCTCTCGATCATGACGCATAACAGCCACGTGGTATAGGGTACACATAGGTACAGTACACCCACTCACTCACTGTTGCTGTGTGTGTGTGGAGGTGAAGTGTGTGCCATAGTAAAACTCTGTGGTTTTTATTTACCTTTTTCCCCTTTTTCGTTCAGGCCAACTCATTTATCCTGGGAAAGTGACAAGTGCAGACTGCTTTCGCATCGGACACATTGGACATTTAAATGACAAGGATATGCACCACTTGCTAACATGCATTGACAAGGTCCTCCAGGCAATGAACATTCCGTGTCCACTCCAATAAACATTTTTTATGTACTAATAATGTTCCATGTACAACGGTATGACTCCTTGTTTAACAGACAACTAATAAATATTTTATGAGCAAACAAATCAAAATACAAGAAATAATAATTACCGGAAGACACGAGTCCACATATAGTCCACCTAAAAACCAGAGTAGTAATCATATCTGGGCGGCTGTTTGTGTCACAGGAAACCCCATCCTCATCCCAATATCCTGCCATATGTAATACATTTTTTAACAGGTAGATATAACTTCCGAGAATGAAAGCAGGGAATCTAAAACCGTTGCCATTCAGGATGATAATGTGATCCAACAACTCATCAAAGGGAACTCCATCACCTTCACTTTCATCCTGTGATAATGGGATCCCCAACTTTTAAAGATATTTTTCCCCTTTTTTATTCATTGAAAAAAAGAAAGCGATAGGATGTCGTATTTATCCTAAGTAGGCATCTCTGCTGACAATAGAACTGGAAAATGTTTAAGAGTTGGGCTTTAGCGAAAGAAGCTGTGAGAATATGCTTTTCCTTTTTCTACTCCATTCCATTCACAACATCCCATACCAATTTCAAAGCTGTAAAACCTTATATGCCCTATGCACTGCTATTCTCGCGTAGCAGCAGCAGGAGAAGCGAGTGAACCAACAACCGAACGCTTTAGCAAAGGCTTGGGGAGCACCAACACCACGTTCCCTGCTTCAGTCTTGCCACAGCATTCCTCTTGGTCACAACGAGTCTGTAGCGGTTCTCGGCTTGCCCATTTTTTCCATATTTTTTCATGAAAAACAAATCTCCAGCAGCGGAGTTTACTGCAGTGAAATGTGAGAAAAATCTGAGCATTGTCAAAAAGTTTGCAAGTGCTCCAAAATCTCGTTTACAATCATAAATATTCAAAACCACCGTTATTGGATTTTTTGTCACAGGTTTTATGGTCGGGATTACGTAAAAAATGAATTTCAATAAATGATAAATGGACAGCTCGAAAATAGTGTGTGGTCCGAATAGCCCGTTAAAATCCCAAGTTTTCCGTAAAAAGTGAACCTTGTTAAAAGTAGAATTGCTGAGTGAGTGGATTTATATATATCCGTATTGTGTATTGTCCAGGAAAGTTAGAGGAAACTCGGGAAAATTAGTTAGACTTGGAGAGGACACCACTGCGTGAGGAAATTACATTTGAGGGCTCCTTTTTATGTGATTTTGTGGAAAAAGTTGAGTTTCGCGACAAACTATATTCACCTACCTATATATCGTCATATTTCGGAGTAGTCAAGTGTGGCGGAATTTGAGGTAAGTTAATGTTGTGTGTGAAAATGGAAATTTTATTTGAGGACACGCTTTCCTAGTCAAATATGATTTCTTTTCTTCCTCTCTCTCTCTCTCTCTCTCGTGTCTATTCCCGCTTTACGTATGTACCTTATTTGTCAACCAGTTGGACTATCTATATACATACATGTTACAAGTAGTCGGGTTTAAAAAAATACCTATCCTCTTTTATAGAATTCTTATTTTTTTAATCCTTTCAGCTTCCCCAGATGTCCTCTCAACGTGGACTACTCGCACCAATTGACATCCAAAATTAGACACTTTGACTCCACCTGACACCCCCAGTAAAACTGTTAGCCGTGCAATTTCCAGGGTGTAATTAACATTCGTGTCGCAGTTCGTGTCGTAATCCTTGAAGTAGTGTGATGCAATTGTAATTAGTGCAGTTGAAAACCGACACACCCAGCCTGCCAAAAAGTGTTTTCTAGTGATTCTCCGCAAAATTACAATCTGAGAAGGCAATCGAGGAAAGTGAATCAGCAAATTGTGCAACCCTCTCTCTCCGCTGATTTATACTGCCGATTTGGTCCCGCAAGAAGAAGAAGGAAAAAACAACGCTCACGTAGCGAAAAACACCTACCATAATATCCTATCCATATACCACCCACGACGAGGAGAATATATAGATTCCTTTTTTTGCAAAAGTCCTCTTTAAACATCTCCAAAAGAATCAATCAAATCATGCAAATGCACATACCTACTCAACGTCTCAGGGCACGCACGTGAGCCCACTTTTTTGTTTTTTGTGTGTGCGGGTAATAGAAAATTCGAATCAAGAGTGACTTTGTGACTTGTCTGCTCTAGATGAGACATTCCAATTCCCCCGAATTACACACATTTCTTTTCTCTCCGAGCAGGGGAAAATAGTCGAGGAGGAGTTGGCAAGTTGGCCATTGTGTCTAAAAGGACGTTCAACCTTTTCCTCTTCTTCCTTTTTCATTTCACTTTCATTCGCCTTTTCTCTTAGTTTTTTGTTCCTTCGATTGGTGAAAAAGTGCTAGAGGAGAGCATCACTCCAAGGCAAATAGATTCAACGGCAAGTTCACAATTTCTAATGGGCAGTGGGAGCAGGAGAAACTTGCTGAATTTGCGTTATCTCACATCGTAACACTTTTTCCGTGGCCCCCTCCAACCAACTAAACTCCAGAGAGAGAGAGAGAGAGAGAGAGACTCTTTATTAAATGGAATTTTGCTCCTATACCTTTTCGTGCACGATCTAACTTTTATTTTGGGAGGTGGTTTCATTAGTGAGTTTTGTGAAAATATACTACTGCATCCTTGCTGGAGCGAAACCATCTGCAACGCGAAGGAATATATTTGACAATTAAATTGTTCTTTGTGGAAGGAAGAGAAAAGATGCCACACTTTCGGCTCCGAATTGCTGTTTTCTTCGTGTCCATTTGGATACTCTGGAACTACGGTGCAGGTACGTACATACAAATAATATAATAATAGTTAGTGTTATGGTCCCGCACTGCATGCATACATTGCTTTTATTAGCGCCTTTCTTCTTTATGCATATATATGCATGGCTGAACCTTTTTTTCCGAAACTTTTTTTAGAATAAAAAAAATTTGTTATTAACTGAGTGAGTGATTGATTGGGGAGACATGCATGCGATATTTTTGGCGAGACAAACAGCAGCAGTGTGCCTTCACGTGAAAGAAAAAGGCTGTGAAGGAAATAGGAGACTCTGCGTCTCCAGACAAATATACTTACGGGAAAAGGGAGGAGATGTGTGCATACATGCAGGCAGTGGCGCGGGTTCAGGTTATATGTAAATCCTTTCAACAACCATGTATCCTCCTCTTCACCTTGGCTTCTCACTTTCCCGGATTTGTCTCTTGGCTTTTTCTCAAACGATATGCAAAATGTCAGGTGAAAAAACAACCTTGTCGAGTTTCTTCTTGCTTCTTGAAAGTGTGATTGATCTATCATTTTTTTTCGGATACACTTTATCTCAAAGTTGGCTCGCTCAAGGAAAATCCCCGCTTGTATACACATTTCTCCGCCGATTGCCTATTATGCGTAAATTGAGAAAATGGAATAGTCATGTTAGACTTTGTCTATGTGATTTTTACCCTCTTTTTATCCGAGAAACTGAGTTTTGTATCCCAGGTTCTGACCTGATTTTCCCCCAAAGTGGATGGACATTTTGCCGATAAAATGTCAAAAATATATGGGTTATGAAAAGTTGGAAGAGGAGGCGGACGGAGGCCTATCTCTCCAGAAGAAAAAGTTGTGTTTACCGGGCTACTTTTTTCCCTTCCTGAATATTTTTTTTTATTGAACAAGAAAAAAATTGAGATTGACTGTATATCTCTGTATCACTTTTCTCCCGTGGAAATACCCAAGCACACTTGACATATCTCTTAGTCAGCGTCATTTTTCATTGCTCAGTTCCACTGTAGAGCCCCATGCTGTTGGCAAAATCACGTAATTCCGGAGGTGAAAACAGGCAACAAAACAGGACCACGGAGACACATGATGGATACTCCAAGTACTTCAGAGATTAGCCGAGTTTTGGTGCGGAAAAATAGCTGAATTCCAACTGCATGCGTCGCAGTTTTTTTTCTTTCTTTCTCTCTCTCTCTCTCTCCCGAACGAGGTGTTTTCTGGAACACAGAAAATGTTCATTATTCTCACTCCTGGTTATACACGAGGAGACAAGATGCTCATCATGATGAGTGTAATCTACAACTCATCTCCTCCCCGAAAAAGAAGAAAAAAAACTTTTCTGACAAAAAAAGCAAGAAAGAAAGAAATCCGGTATCCAACTCTTCTTTTTTTTCTCTCTCTCTCTCTCCTTGAATGTTACAAGTTGCAAAGTGGGCCACATTCACACAGAGAGAACTCTCAACATCAACATTCTCACATTCCACACCGTGCACATCTCACACATCCTCAAACTACACACTGCATTTGTTTTGCACATGACTGGCCGGAATGCAGCTTTTGTTCACTTGACACAGATGCAGTGTGTGCAGAAACGTAGGTTTCCGGAATCTCAGTCTCAATTTGCAGATTCGTTAGTCCTGCAACCGTCGACTTATCTGCATATAAGCATATAATATCCACTTACTTACTTGCTTCCATGCAGCCGAGCCTTCATGTTTCGTGATAGTAGCCATCCATCCTTCGCGGAAAATGAGCTTCATGAGCTTAGTTCCCCTTTGAATTTTAAATTAACACTGGGCCTACCCTCAACGCAGGGGCAACCGGAGGAGATTTCGTAATGAAGAAAAAAATTTGGTTGGTACCTCGAGGACACACATTTTCCACCAGACGAGACGTGTATTAACTAGTGTGGAAGCAACTGCAGAACGCGACGAGTAGTAGTAGTAGTAGTAGTTCTAGTTCTCTGTCTGTATTGTTATCCACAGGTTGGTTTCCTCGGTTGGACTACCCTATTCTCTATTATTTTTCGGGGGAAAACTCCCTACAATTTATATGTATTTATGGATATATTTTGTTGAAAGTGTGCCATGTGCCACCGTTGGGATTTTTGCCTCTTTGATTTTCCTTCTGCTTGCCTACGCTCGGTTTTGCAGGCGTGCCTCTCTGGTTTTCTCTGGATTGATGGTGGTGAAGTGGAGTACGAGTGTCTCGAGGAAGGAAGCGGTTTTACCAGAAAATTTTACCGTGCATTATGATGATTTCCCTACTCTGACATACATCTGGGGAGATATGTGAAATGTGAGTGAACAACTGTGCACACTGCTGGGCTCTTTATTCTCTCTCCTCCACACTCCAGCTTGTGTACGTACCTCGCGAAAAATTTTCGCTGGTGTGGTGCTGATGTAATGATCCGCAGCAGCATCATTTAGCAACCCTCTACATTCAAACATTGAGGAGAGGAGAGAGGACGAGGCTTTAGCTCCCTACACGAAAATTTCCTAGATTCCGTTTTTTATTTACATACAAATAAAGGTTGAGCCGGAGGATTCGGTAACAGGAAACGAAGTTTGGGTTTTCCCTTGTAAATAATCCAAGAAAGGAGGAACCCAAGAGCCATATACTACCATTCCGAATTTCTTTTTTCAATATTTCAACGCATGTAATTGTGATGGTTTGGAATGGAAAGCACGAGGACTCACTTTACACGGTTTAGACAACGTGTCACTTTCAATATTTGGTTTTGGGTTTTGCAAACAAACCTAAAAACGAGGTTGAAAACGAACCGGAAAGGTTTTTGATGCGTATATACTCTTCTAACTCTCTCTAGCACTCCCACCCTCCTCGGCCGGGTTAGTGTGTGTGTGTGTGTGTACCACAGGAAAATACTTTTTTTTCTGGGGGATATCCTCAGTGCATGCAGCATGTGCTCTCAGCAATCCTCCAGTTCCGATACGGAAAGCCAACACAACACATACATACATGGTCATGGGATGAAAAACAGGGTAATAATAAACGAGCTTCTGGTTGTAAAAACGAGCTTGTAAAAGTAACTACTCTCACCAGTTCCTGGACCCCTCTCTAAACGGACATATTACTGGAGAGATTGCAAATTGCAATAGTGGAAAAACTGCAACAACATCCCATATATTTTGGGAAGGAAAATGCCCACGAAAAGAAATAAGAGGCGACGTGTCACCGTACATTTGTTACTCTTGTTTTTCCCTCTGCAAAACAGCGAAAAAAATATCTAGAACAATCCCTATTACCATTACCATTATCATAAGACATGAAAAGCTTTTCGGAAAGCTGGAACATGCTCATATGTGATCCGCGCCGCGCTACAAAGGGCTATTCCGAAAAATGTTCACTGTCCCGTGGAAGGAGTAGGACACTGGGGACAAATCTAGATGGAGAATGGCTCGTTTCGAACATTTAGACTGGACTCTTCACTTTAATACTATTGTTTTTCACTCATCATCTCTTATATTATACAATGGAGGAGGGAAAAAATTGTTTCCATTTTTAGCACCACATATGTCCGTCCGTCGCGTCCGGTCCCCATGTTCTTCTGGCACCACCACACACACACTGCTGGACCCACTGAAAAGGGGAACATGCAGAGAGAGAACACCATATTTGCTCCCATTACGATACACTTTGTCTTCTGTCCCTGAGTCGGGGGCTTTTATTCATTGTGGTCATTCATTACAAGAAAAAACAACGTTAGCACAAGCCCAGAGCCCTTCGCTTCCAAAAGGGGCTCCCCGGATGTGATCCATTTTCCTCCGCTATTTTTCCTCTTGGATTAAAAAGTGGTGCAGTTTTTTGAACAAAAGTGTAATATTTTGTTTGACCATGTAGCGTAGCGTGTAGTAGTAGTACACGAGTGTGTGTTGCTCTGCAAAACAAAGTTTTTTTTCTCCTTCGCCGTCCCTTTTATTCCTCTTCAACAATTGCAAATTGCGTATATAAAACATACCTACGGGGGATACAGCCCAGCTGTGCACCATTGAATGTAGATTTCTCCAAGACCCACATTTCACTGCCAATTCCCATTCCTGAATGGATTTGCGTGTGCTCAGCTGCTCTTATTGTTTTAGTAAAGGAGAGTGAGAGAGAGGGAAAGCCCGTTAAAAGAAGAAAAAAAATCAGAGGTGGTGACTGCTCTGTCTTGAGAGATAGGAATACGACATGGGAGAGAGAGAGAGAGAGAGAGTACACAAGTGGCGCTTTTTTTACTACCAGATTTCCATGCATCCATCCTGTTGTGTGTGCTTTTTTTCTGGAGGAGGAGAAAAAAAAGTGAATTGTGTGCAGTTTGCATTTCTCCAGATGGCCCACTTGTTCGGGTATGCAACCCCAGAGAAAAGCTGGATAAATTTATTACACGGCAATTTGTTTCCCACAAGGAGTGCTACTTTTTCTATATAACTTTGGACTCTCCTGTATTTTATGTTTACAAATGATCCTCCTCCGTTCTCCTCTGATTCCTCAAACATTTCTTTTTTTTCGCCTAGAGTTCATCTTTATGAGAAAAGTTTTGTAATATTGGATGCTATATTTTCGACAAATATTGTTTGTCAATAAATACTCCGCAGTGGAAATGCTCCTGAAAGGACGACGACGAGGAGCAAGCAGGAGAGGAGGAACAGGAGGCAATTTTTTTTTATATATTCC
Source organism: Dicranocentrus wangi (assembly GCA_036850665.1). Classification (NCBI taxonomy): domain Eukaryota; kingdom Metazoa; phylum Arthropoda; class Collembola; order Entomobryomorpha; family Entomobryidae; genus Dicranocentrus; species Dicranocentrus wangi. The sequence continues at coordinate 15,802 of JAANSN010001443.1, forward strand.
GTTGCTACCTCCTCCACTTCCACCACCACCACTACTCTCTGAGTTTAGGTGTATTTTTTTTATTTCCGTCATATATTCAAAATGCACAAGTGGGCCATGGAACGAGGCTGCTGTGTATCGTGGTCCTGTATCTTTGTGTTGTGACATGACATATCCACACAATTCTTTCGTCCATCTGTCCATGTCATGTGCGTGCCAGGCTTCAAGCTGAATTTATTATTGCGCATTTTCCCACTTGTCTCCCTCCTTCCTCGAGAGTGTATATAAGTGCATAACTGGGAATATTCCGGAGGATTGCTGATTTTCTCGGGGAAAGCCATTGCCATAGACGAAGTGAAAATGTGTTCGAGCTCTTTCGTTCCCTTTTACATTACATCCATTTTTAGCACAATACATTTCGACCAAGTGGAGGGGCTGACTGGGAATAGGTGCGTATCCGGAGTGGATATAGAGAGCTCATTTGAATGCAAGAAGTGTGCCTCTCCTCCACGTTCACTTGGACAGCTTGACTATACAAAATGAAAAGTGACAGTGTGCCCCCTCAACGGAGAGAATTTTTTTTCACAAGGATATATATATATATATACGATCTTGGGTGGGTGTACGAGTACGAGTCTTGGGTACGAAGGAAATTACGGGTAATCCAAGAGATTTCTTAGTGCAAAAAAACGGCATTTTTTCGTGGTGCTCCGCTGCATTGGTGAAATTAGCATTTTAGGTAATTTTCACTATCACACGGTTAGCCCATTTTAAGGATGACTAGACGATAAAAAATATATTCACGGAAAATGTAATCTTGTTGAGTAGTAGTATCCACCAGAGCCAGAGACACCAACAGGCTTGAGTTTTTCGAGTGACTCACAAAATAGAGAAATTTCTGGTCGTAAAAAAAGACTGAAAAGACGGAGAGGAGGAGAAAAAAGTTGTTTTCCGAGCAACAATGTATATACTTACACCTCTCTAGACAAATCCATTTTAATCCTTAAATATGTATATATAGACATATATATTCTCTCTCTACACGGTTGTAACTTAAAACTATATGATTTCGTGAATTATCTTGTTTGCACCTTTGTTTATGTTATTCCGTGCAGTAAAAATGTATCTTAGCCAATCTCCGGCTCAGTTGGAGGTTTCAAGTCGTAAAAGAAATGAAATCATAGTTAGCCCGTGTAAAAGCCGTGTGCAGAGTTGCAATATAACCGAGTGAAATTGCTCTTTTGTAAGGTACGCTCTCCTCTAACAACTCACGTAACTTGACAAAACCATTTGACATTGACCTTGTATACTTGGCTGAAACAAGTCAGAAGTCACACAGTCTTTACGAGTTTTCCGTTGAAAAAAGGATTCAATTAAAAAGTCTCATCTGGAAAATTCCGAGAATTATCTCCAACAAATAATGTGAACTACTTCATCACCAAAAATATATGTAATATGTGGTTTGTCCACATTCCAAAAAATGTGTGTACAAAAGGGTTGAGGTATCATCGGAACATAAATATGATTTTTTCATTAACTCTTTATTTTTTTTCATTATCATTCTTGGAATGCGAACAGGCTAAAAATCCCCCATCCCTTTGAAGAGAAAATGGAATTCAAATCATGTTTGCCCGTAAATGAATTATGGAGATCCTGTGACGAGGTTTTCTCTCAAGATGCTTTAAAAATGCTAAAAAAAAGTGTATAATCCTCTGTATTACAATCACATTACACCGATTCCAGCCACGCAACAAAGTGTAATTGTCCGACGAGGATATTAAAATGGATAAAAATACAGAGAAAATGGAAAATGCACGCTCATCATGATTTCGTTTTGTGCGTACCTCCACATCATGCTCTTGAGTGATCTGTAGGGTCGCACAGTTGGAGGTGTTAGTTACACCAAAACCACCTGAGGTGAAGTGTAAAAAAGTGGGCCCTGCATGGGGTCCCTTCATCCCATTTTCCCAGATGGTGATTCTTCCCTGTGAGAAAAAATATCGAACAAAATGCTAAAACGTTTAGTAGAAGATAAAAGGGGAAGAAGAGAGAATAAGTTATGCATACCACTTTTGATTAGAGATTATCCCAGACGATGATACCAGACTATGAGGAATAAATTGTCATTATTTTCGTCTGAATCTTTTGCACCATCGATTGATTAGGATAAAGCGGAATTCAGACTGGGAGTGGTTCGAACCTTTTTCCATATTCCATTATTTTGCGGCTAATTTATCTCAAGCCAAGGATATAGTCTTTAAGATACACAGGTGGTGACGTGGTTGTGCGGTATGGACTCGAATGACTCGATGCTTTCTGCTCCTACTTTTTTTCCACAAAAAAACAACCTCTTACATTTTCTTGTTCATTTACTTATTATGCAAGTAGTCATTCTCCCGATTACAACTTTTCCTATCATCGCCCTCTCCCCAGAAAAAAATACAATCTAATCAAACCCTACCTGCTTATTAGAGGGTTATTACAAGGAAGCAAAAATTGCCCCTTTCCATCCTCTTTATTATCCAAATGAATAAAGTGGAAATAATCAGCACCTCCCTTGTACCACGACGTTTTGGAGTGTGCAATATTCCTCACCAAATATTGTATATTTTCTTGAAGAAGGCAAGGAAAAGAAGAGGAAAAAACTTAAGAAAAAGTGGTATTTTCCATAGGGTTTCTTCGCATTACCATTCCTGCCATTTCATTCCTTTTCGGTTTTTTTTGCGTCGCAAAAACTGGATTTTAAACGAAATCGCTAGACTCTCCCATTCTCTTCCTCTGTACACGTTTCGCAAGGAAAAACTCTTTAAAATTTTTGCATTCCAAAGCCATATTATCCTTGCACTTTGCGACGACTTGTGCACCCAAATCCCAATACATAGCGTCGCACGTGATAGGATCACATAAGCTGCCAGAGTCATTATCAAATGAAGGATTAATGAAGTTGCCCCTGTCAGCGACTGTCCTCTAAAAGGAAACGAAGAAAAAAAATCAACACTACTGCAAAGTATATTGTTCTCCCAAAGTGTCCCTTACCTTCTGGCAATTTTTCTTTTTTTGTCATTTTTCATATTCTTCAAAAGGGGAATATGTGTATCGTGCCGATGAGGTGATAAACTGTGCATGACACGTTAAACTGACTCTCTACTGGCCCATTTACCCTTTTGCTGAATTTTGCACCACCAAAGGCGCACTACTCTGTATCGATTCCTGTGACAAAAGACCCTGAGTAGTCCAACGCGCACAAAATATTCGTAAGCTACATACACACCCTGCCTTCCTTCGTGGATATCAGTTTTTAGGTTTTTCCCCCTTTATGGAAGTTATGGAAGAACTTGTCGGAAACGTTTATAGGAGTAGCAGCAAGCAAAAACTTCAATATGGCCATCTTGATTACTTGGAGCACACAGGTATGCCCCTTCATTAATAATCATTACTCGAGACAGCTCCACTTTTCCTCCTGATCAAATTACCAGGGACCTTTATATATATCCATTTGACATTTGCCATTTCCGCCTATTGTCCATCAAATAAAAAAAATATTTTTTTTTCCAGATGGCCCACTCATATCATATCTGTCATATGAGATATATCAAAAACGCACCTTATGCACAGTTATAAAAAAAACTGCGGAGAAACATGTTTTCTTGTCATTTTGCTGGCATTAGGTCGGCTCTAGTGAATTTTAACTAGAGTTTGATTGCCTGTCAGGTTATGTCACCACTTGAGCCTCGCTGAGCCCTCTGGAAAAAATACATGAATAATAAGGGGACTGGGCGGAGTTGGCGATGGCTATATGATAACTTTTTATTGAATTACTGACAAGTTTGAGAAGTTAATGGAGAAATTATGTCCATCTTGGTGGGGAGGATGGGAAAAGTCCGAAGAAAATTAAAGGAAAATTTCCCGTAGATAATGTCCAAGTGCGTCGTCCATCGTCCTATATTTCCACCTGTTTTTCTCCCGTGAAATTTTTAAATAGTAAGTTGGCTATCTGGCAAAAAAAGCACCCCACATGTGTTTCCCCAGTAGCTCCAGGTGGTTTTTTCCATGACTTAAATGAATCTAGTTGACCTAGTTTTTCAATTAAATGGTACATTTTTCTTTATAATCTGTATATCTCTCATTTGGTTGGCTTACCTGCTGCCTGCGGATCGGTGTGCAGCGAAACGAACCCTAACGGGAATTTTTTGGAGAGGAATAAAATAGCTGAAAACACGGAATACTTGTAACTCTAAACAGCACACCGTTTTTACGCTAGTTTCCCAGATTAGATAAGAGCTCTCTGGAAACTACTCACCGTTCCAAGTGGGCTATTCTCGTGAATTTAATTTTGTGTGCATAACCCTGGCTTTTTAACATGGCGTTCATGTTTTGAAAAAAAAGAACCTCTTTTCCCCAATTTTTTTTTCTCCCCGAATTAAGCTAATCAATCCTTTCTAAATGAACGCGAAAAAAGCAACTCATTTTAACAAGCAACTTGAAGCACACATTTTGTACGTCGTGTACATAATGTGCTTGTTGTTTTGCTATGTATTTTTTTTATCTCGGGGAGTACTTATTCAAATCCTGTTCATTTTCATGGCTTTTTATTTTATCTTGATGATAAATCACAATGTGACTTAATGTACCCCCACCTTCACACAATTTTGCCACTGATTCCCTTCTCATTACGAGAGGTGGTGATCGGCACCATCATCACATCCCAACAGATTCTCACCTACCTTGTCTCCTTTCATTACATTAAAACGAAAATTTTCAACCCGAAAAAAAATCCCTATTGCATATATTGCTTACTTACTACATACTACCTATATCACACGTCTCAAACTATTATATCACTTTAATCACGCATGCACCACCAACCGTTAAGCCCCACCAACTTCATAAAAAAAGAGTTGCCTATATGATCGTTCCTACTACTTACTTACTAGTCGTTTTTCTTGGGAAACTTCTCCTCCCACCTCATTTTCCCAGTGGTGATAAAACCCTCTGAATATTCCATGTTGCAAAGGGCTCTCCTAATTTATTTTTCTCAACCTCGTTTCTTCGTGCATATTTGCCTAGCACGAATTAGCCATAATTCAAACTTTTTTTTCTTCTCAGTTCTAAACCCCTTTTTTCTCTTCGCAGGAGCTGCAATAAGAATGGTAATTACTATCGTTTGATCGGTTCCTCTCCTTTTCATATACTTTAGCCGGGCGTGATTACTCACCCAGTGTTAAAGTCAGTTGTGTGCACACATTAATTGCATTATTGCATCACAATCTCGTAAATATTGATTGGGAGACGAGATAGGAGAAGCTATTACAGCCACGAGTTACGATATGACTTTGTTTTTCCTCAGTCCACATAAAGTAGTAGATGTTGCCTGCGCGCGGAGAGTGTGTAATGTTGCGAAAAATTCTGATGCATAATAATATTCTAGCCCGCTCGCCAACCCAAGACTCGTATACACATACACATACTGCGTGTGTGAGTGTGTGTAGTGTTTTCTTGAGGAAGTTTTTTTCTTCTTCTTTCTCGTGTGTGTGTGTGTGTGTGCTGGTGTCATGTCCCCAGAGACCGTTTTTCCCGTTTTTTCCCTCTTGGTCTCGATTTTTTTTTTCACGAAACAGCTGCACCAACTGTTTGTATCTTCCGTGTTTCTTGCTTTTGGCAACTAGTTGGGATTTTTATGATGTGTATACGAATTGTTGGAGCATTTGTAGGTATTTAAAACCACAAGAAAAGGAATAACCCGACTGCGTTCACCATGAATCAAACCCGCCCGGCAGGGATGTGTAGTACGGTAGGGTGGGAGAGCAACACTTTTTTGTTTGTAATTAATTAGGAGGGAAAAATCTTTAGTGTTTTTGGTGTGGTCTTAATATTCCGGCGTGAATGTGGTGTAGCCACACAACTACACTTCAAATATGTTTGATTGACAGAAAAGTTTTGTAATACCTTCGGGTGCCGTATTTCGGTTAACAATGGAGCACATATGTATATGGAGGAAGTGTTTTTAGGAGGTTGTAACTTTTAACAGATTTTGACAAGTTGTTATGATCCTTGTAAATCACACTTGTGCTCTTGACAGGTAGCTAAAACTTGGAAATATAGAGGAAGTGTTTTTAGGAGGTTGTAACTTTTAACAGATTTTGACAAGTTGTTATGATCCTTGTAAATCACACTTGTGCTCTTGACAGGTAGCTAAAACTTGGAACAAGTTTTTTTTCTTTCTGAGAGGCTTAATACTCTTGGTATGCAGATATGTATTGGTTTCTAAAGTATTTCTCAAGAGCAACTTTTCAACCTATTTCCCATCCCATCCTCCTCTAAACCACAAAAGACAAGAGTAAATGGTGTTTTTGACCTTGCCATCCCCGTTTGAGATGGAAGTAGTGGTGTTGTGTAAATTATAGGAAGTAAAGATTCTCATGAGGGAAGTTTTAGAGAAATTGTGGAGGTGATGGTATTGATTTTTTTTTCGTCTCCCACCGCCCCCCTTTTGCCATTCCCAGTCACACTTTGCATTTGAACCCTTTCAATTTACGAGAAGGCTCTTGCATCAAGAAAGTTAATCAAGTTTCCGGCTACTACTGTATAGCATGCCACCACCACCACTACCACCTGAGAGTCCGTGTCCTATTTCCCCCATAAACCTTTGTTACCGTTTTTTCCATTCCAACTAGAGATTATCACCTTGAGAAATAGTTTATTAAAATGGGCTCTCTCGTGTGAGCACCAAAGCACCATATCTTTTCATTTTTTGAGATGTAGGTAAGGTCAATAACATTTTTCCCTCCCTTGATCCTATTCCTGTCTATACCTCTCATTTCATTTTTTTTCCTTTTCCAAATTCTCCCGAGTTTTTTAAGCGCAATGTTTTGCTTTCGCCTCGTTGCCTAATATCCATCTCATTTTGAAAAAGCTAGAAGACCTTCAAGCAGTCGTGTGTTGTACGCGGATATACATTTTTTTTCTTCTCTCCGTTTTTATACCATCTCATCCTCAAGGAGCCCGTGGCCTGCTCCTATTCTTTCTTTTCCCCGTGTCGTAGTAGCGTCGTATAGAGAAAAACTTAACTCAACTCAACGGGGACTACTTTGTAGCTCTGGTATTGAAGTTGAGCGTTGAGCCTCTGGCTTATTTGCATATCGCTACCACTCGCTTCCATGCCATTTCATCATAAATAACGCTCTATATCACACACTTTTTCAGACATTCTACATTTCCTTTCATTATTACTTCCTTACTCACATCGGTTGACTGCACTTTATAGAAGGAAGAAAACCAGCAGCCCGGGCTAACAAAACTCGGGAAAAAACCCGTAGAAAAAGACATGGCTCATGAGAGGGATGCAAACGAACGAGCGAACCGAAAAGTGTGCAAGTTCCCTGAAAATGAAAACTTTGCAAGGAGCTCAAGAGTAAAATGAGTAAACGAACTAGTGGCTCAAGTAATAAGGCGAACCGGAGCGATTTTCACTTGTGTCTTTGCGCGCTTAACCACCATGCCCTTTTTTATGCAAAGGTGGCTTAAAAATAAAATCACGGGATGGCTGTGTGCTGTGTGTGTATGGCGAAACGCTGCGCAGGGCGCATATAACGAAAAACTGGAGGGGTTTTGTTATGGAAAAAAATGGGGAAACGCGCGGATTTAGTGTGAAAAGTTTGAGGAAAGGGCACACACTAACGACTTTTCTTGACAATTCGGCTCACCTATAAACTTTTAAAGGGGGTGGGTGTTGGGTTACGTTACGTACGATACGACTCAAAGTCGTGGACACACGACGAACGACCGTTATTGTGAGTGAGTGATGTGGACAAGGGAAAAAAATATTATGGTCATAAAAAATATGCAAAAGTATTGATCGAAAATGCATTTGGTTCAGAGCTTTAAGTGATATGTACACGCCTTTNATATGTACACGCCTTTCCCCGGAAAATGTGGTAATCCTCAGCGAAAACCATTTTTAAGCTGATTACGTATCGTAAGTAGCTAGTTTTTCATGAAATTGGTAATGGTTCAGTTAGCACTGCTGCCAGTAGAGTAGAGGAGAGTAGAGTGGAAGACCCTCAACTGCAGAACCCGAGAAATATCAAACCTCTTCAAGAAGTAAAGAATAGGCTCCTCGTGCACACGCAGCAGAGCCTCTCAAGGAAATCTTATTTCCCTCTAAGAATCTCTCTCTCCTTTTTTACTAGTCAACTTCTGCTTCTGTCATTTCCCGGTTTTTGAAAAAGAGCTTTGCTCTCACAGTCCGCAGCTCTGCAAGAAGTGCATTTATTTCACTCTAAAATATTTTCCTGGGCTGGGGCTGCTGCTCCGGCTCTTTAGCTGATTTCGACTTTCCATTTATGTATCATCAATCCCAAAAATATATAATTCTTCGAGGATCGGATGTGATCTTGTGGAAAGAGAGAGAGAGAGAGCACTTGTTCAAGAGCACCACCACCACCAGCACCACTTCTTGCACCCGTTTCAACCGCTCTCTCTCTCTCTCTCTCCAGCCTCCTCCCGAAGATTATACACAAGCGGTGTGTATTTTCCCTGTTCGACGTGATTTGTGGCTTTGGAGTGGTACAGGTCACTGGCGAAAACGGCTCCTTTTTCTCCCACTTAAAAAATATCTGAGAGATGTGCTGCTCGCCGCCGCGTTCGGCTTCTCTCTTCTTGTGCTGCTGCAGATAACAGAGGAGGAAACACTGAAATGGGTATATATATAAATTATAAAGTTGGGGCATGTATGCCAGGTGGTGTGCAAAACATGACGGCGATGGATTATCTGTCTAATTCATGCATGTGCGTGTAATCTTAACGGGGGAGAAGTGCGCCGTTTTTTCTTTTTGAAGAAAACATAAGAAGACCTTTTTTTCTTCTCTTCCTCTCTAAAGATGAGCATAGGCTTTCCACTTCTTTTTTCATATACATTACATTACGCACATTTGTGCTGTCGATTTTACCACTGGATATCAAATTGATCTGGGTAATACATTCTGAAGTGGGTGCATCTCCGTTCAAGAGCTTCCATGTGGGGCTGACATGTTTTCCCAAAGAAAAAATTCTCTAGACTCCACCTTCCCAATACGTATAATCCGTCACTGGAAATGAATAGGAAATAAGGAATAATCCAAACACGTGTGAGTCTTCTTGTTCGAGTACTTGTCTTCCTCGCACACAACTTGAATTATTGATTCATGTGTCAAAAAAGTGTTTTTTACCGGAGGAGGCTATTCCGCCTGAGTTGCATACTGAATGGGTATAACCTTCATTCGTGGAAGAAACCTGTGCATTTCCTTGTACCCCTTTCTAGAGAGAGATACAATCAGTCAAGGTAGTTGTGCATCTCGTTTCGTAAACTCATCCATTCGTGTACATTTTTTTTTTTGAGAAACATTGAAAATCCTGCCATGATATGGACCGCATATTCAAAAGCTCATCATTCTCCACGGTGTTCAGTTCACGTTCCCAAATGAAGTTCCTCTCAAGAACAAAAAGAGAAGGGAAAATCTATTTCTAACGCTCAATTAAATGCAAACACGGTATTATTCTTGCGTGGCTAGCTATCCCTGGAAAAATTTAGTTCAGGGGAATTACAAAGGCGGCGATTTCCTTTTTGAAGGATGATCAGACCCTTTCTTTCTGGAGGAGCGTGACTGATTGGAAAATCAACAAAAGGATGTACATGTTCCCCGAAGATTTTGTCCCGGAGATACCCACACCACCAGATACAAAAGACTATAATAATTACATCACGCTGAGAAAAAGATAATTGTTGTAAATGGACTTTTGTGTTCTACAAGATGGATGTTTGTTATTATAACGAAATAAAAGGGTTAAAAACGTTCCCAATTGTAGACATATACACATACATTGTTTATAGTAAACCCAAAGGCTCCTGTTGTAAAGGCTCGTCGTTTTTTCCCAAAGTAAATAAATGGAACGGCATCTGCAGTCTCCGTAATTAGTTTCACTTTGATCCACATCCCCAGTCCCAAAATCCTTTTCATATAAACAACTCTCGATAAACAAACGGCTCATCATCCTCCTCCTCCTCATATTCCCCTTCAAACTTGACTTTGCTTTGGTTTATCCTCTCCCTGGCTGGCTTGCTAGGTGCATAAGAATAAACAAACATGAGGAGCAGCTTAAAAACTCAAACAGAAACTGCATTTAATCACACAAACTTTGCGTCCCATCTTGTGTAACATGGAGTCACCCTTGATCTTCTCAGCCAGAAAAATATCTTGACATGGAAAAAAAAGATCCGTTGTGGATCTCTCTCTCTCTCTCTGCGGATGCATACCATAACCATCTCCATGACCGTCCTTTCCTGACCAGTGTGGGCTTAAAGATAATCTGGGAAGAATATATAAGCACCATTCCACCAACATGTGCATCCACAACGGCACAATTCCAGCCAGACTCTTACATCATATCCATAACTAGGTAGTGAAGATCAGATAAACATTTTGAGAGAAAACTGGTTCCACTACAGAGCAGAAATTATGCTTTGGGATGCCCATCAGTGATATGCCCACTAATCCTATATCCCACCACCATCACCACCGCACCGCCACCATATGTACTTCCTCAGAGCAGTCGAGTCGAGTAGTAGGAAAAGGACAGAAGAATCATTTTATTTTTATTGCACCCATCTCATCATCGCATTGCACAACTTTTTCCAGTCCCAGCTCCAAACCCACCCACAACGTGTGCATTCCTGCGAGTAAATAAAAATATAAAATCTGAGTTTGTCTTCTTGCCCAATCCATTTCTCAAAACATAAACATTTTTTTCCACATATGCATCCATGAAGCTTGAGTCCAAGTTTTTTTTTTCGTGAATGAGCCGCTCTCAAATGATGTGTATGTTAATCAGTTTAAAAAAGTACACTTTTTTGGGTGTACTCTTTCCATGTTCTTGTTAAACAATATGAATATGAGCGGAAAAAAGTTTGTGGTTGTCTAAAAACTTGCTAGCTTCGCTTCCCATTACTTTTCATATTGTTCCAATTATTCTCCAAGGGAAAGTTACTCTGCACATATTCACATTGTCCTCCATCCTCCATGTCCCCCATACCACAATGCAATTTTCTGTGGCTGTGGAACATCCCTTTTTTGTATAAACGAATGAAGTGGAGATACTTCTGAAGTGGAGATAATGCAAAAGTGAACAGCTTTGAGGACAACTCTACCTAAAATTTTCCCCATAAAGTTTTCCGTGCTCGTGGAACACCCTCCTCAAATTTAATGGGAACCAGTGTTTAAAAAGTGGTCTTCGCACGGAACCATGTACTACTACTACTCATGTAGAAACCTCATGTCATCCCACCAGCCAGAGTTTTTTTTTGTAGGTGGAAAAGATTGCAGTTTCGGTGTAGCCCGGAGTTATATGACTTAACGAGTTCGGCGTGTTCAAGTGTCTGTTCCCTCCACTTTTTTGTCCCACTCTCTGTCTGTCTGTTCTGTACACACTACACCCTTTCTGCTCACATTATTACACGCAAAATACATTCCACTCTGGTGTAAATAATCCAATCCGGGATACACTATCTCACAGGCTGCACGGCGGGGATGCGTAAAGCGTGAAAATATTTTTTAGCTTTGCTTCAACTTCCGTCGTACTCGTCGTCGTGTTGCTTGCTAGCTCTCTATCTTTCTGCATGTGCATTTTAAATTATTACACGCAAAATACATTCCACTCTGGTGTAAATAATCCAATCCGGGATACACTATCTCACAGGCTGCACGGCGGGGATGCGTAAAGCGTGAAAATATTTTTTAGCTTTGCTTTGCTTTAACTTCCGTCGTACTCGTCGCCGTGTTGCTAGCAGCTCTCTATCTTTCTGCATGTGCATTTTAAATGACATGCTCGCCTGATCAGCTTCATTATTTACGAGTATATGCACGACACGAAAATGTATAATAATAATAATAATGCTGACTGGTTTGTGGTTTACTTTTTTTCCAGGTAAGAAAACTTGTCAACTTCCACCATTCCCAAATATCTTTTTTTACGGTCTGAGGGATAACCGGAGGAAAGGGTATACATATCCAGTTTGGTTGGTTCCTTCCTATTCTGTGAGCATCATATCCTTACGGCATCATTGGCCGTGATCATATTGCCATCATCATTATCATAAAGATTGGCTAATGCTAATGTCATGAATGACTGATAGCTTTGAAACTTTTTCTCGCTCCACTGGAGACAGATTCCCGAGGGAATCCTTTTTCCCATCTCAAACTACTTTTTCTTCTAAAACGGGATATTTGCAGATGCACCGAAAATGAGTAAAAAAAAAGATACATAGACAGACGGAGGAGGCGGAGGGGAAGTGTTGGTTAAACTTTGTGAGGTGTGAAATTGAACAGAGTCTTTTGATTTGTGGAGGCTTATTATGGTTTTCCCATTGGGGCACAAAGGTTTCGCTTGATTTCATCAAAATCACTGAACACTATTTAGTGCTTTCCAAGGATTAGGTTTTCCAGAAAAAAAATATCCTTTGGATTATTTACTTTAGGCTAAAAATAAGCAGTATATAAATAAAATGTATATAATTTTTTTAGACATGGCATTCACATGAATAAGTATATATATCTTTTCAGACGAGAGCTAGTTTTTTATTTGGTAACAAGTTCACAGAATTTGAGTACAAAACGGAGATCAAAAGCAAAAGCGTATATATATTTGGTCTCTCGCTCGCTCCCCAGCTCAGCAGTAGAAATTTTTTGGGGAACAAAAGAAGTGAATGTGTGCATCTGACGTGAATTATCCTGTTTTTGCGGGGAAACCACAAACAATCGCATTTTTCAGACGCATTCAACCCGAACCGTAATCTGGTTAGTGCATTCACTGGAACTGATTTAAAGTGACCGGATGGAACTAAATGGTAAGCAGAGGAGCACAGCTACATAAAATATACACACAGTTCATATGTTTTATTGGTTTGAGTAGTAACTAACTAACTCCGAGAGAGAGAGAGAGAGAAAAAAAAATTCTGGCATCAATCCCATGTCACTGTAACACTCTCCAGCTTCAAGTTTTTGCAGGTAATTAAACGTGATTTAGATTGGTATTGCATCACACATGTCATATCCATCCAAACCACAAACGAGTGAAATTTTTGGTAGTAGATTCGGAGTTGGAACGAACGGGATCTAATCGATAGGAGGGCATGTGTGCACCGCTCGCTCGCTTGCTTGCTATTCACGCACGTTCCGATTCCCCCTTCTTCTATGCAAAAAAAAGTCAACAAGCCCACCACCACCACCACCACCTCAAATCAGTGTTATTTTTTCCTCAAAATCTTGATCACTATCTTGAACCAAGTTTTTGCCACCAAGGTTGTTTTTTTCTTCTGGAGAGAGCAGGAAAAAATGTAATAAAGTCAAACATGAAAACAGTCCCCACAATTCCCGGGACTAGCCCACACTCGACACGATCAACCCTGGAAAACCTATTATTACCTGGAACACACGACGGTGGCAAACGTGCTCTCAATATTGAGAATGAATAGGTTACAAATCGCTCCTGTTTTATTTCCCCTAAAAAACTTTTTTTTTACGCAACCATGTCTATTTATAGACAAGATGGTAATTAGTTAGCAAATGAAAAATTGGTTTGGAAAGGAGAAAATTGTGGACCACATGCATAGCATGTCATACGTAATAGCAAGGAGGTGTACACGCAATGTCCCTATTCAGGTGCGTTACCCGCTCGTCAAAAATATCAAAGAGTGGTCGAGCCCAACAAATCCGACGTTTTCTCCAGGATATTATTTGCTCGAGAATAATTTGCATTTAGATTGATGACCACAAAAGCCCACATCACGGAGGGAAAGATGAAAGAAGGAGAGAAAAAAATCCCCGATTTGTTGAGCTTTTTCTTCTTCTTAATGACATATTAATCTTAATGACTCCCCTCTTCCTGGAGATATTTTCCCCAAAGGAACATGCACTTTTGCACACTTTTCCAAAACAATCCAAAAAGCTAGAGCAGCAGCAGTAGCAGAAGGAGAAAAAGAAAAAGAGAAGAAGAAAAAAAAACCACATTTATCCACAGAGAAAAACATCCTGTTGGGACTGTCTGGCACATAAAGTATACATGATGATATAAGAAGGTTATGAGGTGCAGCTGTAGTAGCTGTTTGGAGGGGGATGCAAAAGGCGCTGCTAGTAGGAAGAGATGTGACAAGAAAGATGAAATATTATATCTCCATATTATATCATCCGTTATTACATCGCTGTTGACTTGCCCTCTTTTGTGAAGAATGTATCGTGTACTTTTGCTAAGCCTATTTACAATGTTATTCTATGTGCTAACAATAGTAAAAAATGTATTGGAGGAAGGAGACGGTAAAAGTGAGGCTTTGTGAGGAAAAATACATATAAAGATGAAGCATATTGGGAACATGTCAACAGAGAGAGAGAGAGAGCCAAAAAAAACGAGAGAAAAGAGGTAGTTTATAAAGCTGGGATTAGACCGGCGGTGGTGATATCGGCGAGGTACATACATTGAAACATGAAAATTGTGTGGGCCGACCGACGAGTTGTGTATCGTTTTTAAAGGAGTTTTGTACTTTTCCGATATCTTTTGTTGGTGGAAAAAAAAGTGTCAACTGGGGGTGTTCAATAGGGATGAATTCATCATTTGGATTATATATTGGGTGATGTATAATGTATATGTCATTTTGTAAAATATATTTTTCCTCCAAAGTGCAAATGCTGAATGAAGCTGGCTGGTGTACGCGTATAGGAACGGATACGTCCTCCTCCTCCACCTCCTCCTGGTGGATGCAGGAAATTATTGGAAAAGCTGGAGAATTGACTCTTTTATGACGTTATTAGTTTGGTCGGAGGTGATAAAAACAAATGCAGTGTAAACACGTATTCGCACCACCACCACCACCAATCCACGTACGCTGCTCCCAAACTGCATATATATAGCCATATCCCCATATATTTTTATGGCTGTGTAGGTGTTATGCATCTTTTTCTGGGATATTCGTCTCACATTGTAGTTAATGGGGTGCCGTAATGTTGCCCGGAACTCACAAGAAGTCACAGTAATGATCATTACAAGTAATGTCAGTCGGCATTGGGTGCTCGTTACGAGATGGAAATGAATGAAGAAACGGAACATTTGGCACTCCCATAATATTCTCATTTCGAGCTGCGAGAAAAAAAAAAGTAAGATTGTGGGACTTTTTTTTTCTTCTTCTTCTGGAGTGTGGCTAGGGGAAAAAAGAGGTAATAAGTGAAGCAAGATGGAAAACGGATGAGCCCTTTGGGGTCTCATTTTCCGCCTCTATCTCAACTCCCTACACCACCACATTCATTAGAAAAGCCAAGAAGGTAGGGAGGGAGTAGTACGGAGACGGGGAGATATGAAATGTAAGAAGATGGGACCGCACGAAAAGGCCGTCCATTATTTACCAGAAAATATTCCTTTTGACAAGAACGAGCCAAGGTGACAAATTGGCTGTGGCAAGTCACGTAGATCGAATTAAATTGACTTGAGACGAGGTAGTAGGTATGTCATATCGAGGTTGGATGGACAATGACCAATGGCCAGTGACATGATGGAGAGACTATTTGACAGAAATTTCATAATTGGAGGTTTATCGGTGAGTGATGCGGACGGCCGTGATGGGATAATAGTACCGAAAATATGTTTCCAAAATTTTGTTGAGAACGGCACGGGAGTAGCCACACACCCCGTGTCGGTATTTTTACAAAAAAAAACTCCAATTCCGGGGTTTTTATCTAAATTACAGAATCTGAGGGGACGCGTGTTCCAGTCCGATTTGTTTCCAGTGAAAAGTAGTCATTAGATTTGACACATCTCAACAATTTTTGTTTCTCGAGAAATTATTAGCTACAAACAAACCTCCACTTCGCGCTGCATTCATAGCACTTGTGCAAAACCCCAAAATCTGATAATTTGTATGGAAAAAATAAATCATAATAAATCCCATATATCTCTCTCTCCGTTGACTGTCACGAGTCACAATAGGAGAAGAAGAAGAAAAAAAAAACGCTTTCGAGTCATACTCTTTTTTTCCCTGTTGACAACGGAGTAGTGGAAGTACCTAACGCGGATGTGGTTGGTGTTCATGGACTCACTCGTGCAAACTTGAGTACGCATGGATTAGTCATTCACTATGTGCGAGCGCTGCTTGGGCTTATCAAGCTTTTGTTTTTCTTTGGACAGTCCAGCAGCAGAAGCAGCGTGTGGACATTGGGGAACGCAATTTCCACTGCCGCATATCCACGGTCCACCAGTTTCCTAAAAATACATTGATTCCGGGAGGAATTCATGCAAAAATAACTCGTGATATGTTGGCTGACTCTGGGACACACGCTCTCTAGATATATGAATATAAATAATGATTAATTTGGATGAGACAACATCCACCATGACGTTTTGGTGCAAGAATGTACCCACCGACCGACCGACTGCGACTCTCGTGGATTTCAACGGATATACTTGGTTGCGAGAGAGGAGTAGTAGTCATGCCGTAATCAAACGTGATTCCGAGTGGTGACTAAAATGAAGTGGAAGTGGTGTTGTCCTGATTGCGAGTTTCCTATAATATTTTTTTTTCGTAGACTTGCCCTTGTGAGTATGCTTCACGCAACAAAAATTTAAACACACATACATCCACAATCCACATCCCACATGCATGTGCCCCAATGTTCACTTCAAGATGAATTATTTAAGTGAAGCAAATTCAGTCATAGTCATTGTCCCCTATTACAGCCCAGATTGGCTCATTTTTTTCCACTGATGCAATAAAAACAGGTTCATTATCAGATTGATAAAAATCAGAAATGCCCAAAAAAAACCCCACCAAATATCTCGGGATAATGGTACTAAAGGTGATTTCCATCTTGAAACAATGACTCCCTCCCTCCAAGCCTACAACTACTATCCTGCAATCTCTTAACTTAAATGGATCATTTTTTTTACAGATTTGTCCGTGCCTTTCGCAGATAAACCCTCCGCAGTGTACAATAGATTGATCATTAGTGTAATTGGCTATTAGAAAAATCTACCATTTTCGGATTGCAAAACGACAACGGCTATATGGAGCCGTGCCGTGCCCATTATGCACGCATTATAGGACCTTCCCTCGAAATTTGGTTTAGAGGTTGGTAGACAATTCCACTCTGACTTTATGCCACTCAAACTCGAATACGTACGTACACCCTTGTGTGATGTGTGTGGCACTGGCAGGAATTTATAGCCAGGTGAAATCTAAATAATCACATGTCAATTTCATACAAACGACCCATTTCAACAGGATCACCCACAGTTCTTATAGCAAGGACACAATACAGGAACACAGTTGGGTCATAACTCGAGAAATGGGGTGAGATGGGGGAAAGCGGGCGTCCAAAATATTCCTGCGCTCGGTATCCTACATCTCGGTACAAAAATCATCACGGAAAACAAGGAAATCAGCTACACCTTTGCCTTTGCGAGGAAGCCAAGGAATTGCATTCCAATAAAACATGCATACATACAACTAACACGTAGAATTTATGAAATGTGACACGTACAAAAATGAAATAAAAATATGGGGTCCATGTTTTATTGGAATGCAATTCCTTGGCTTCCTCGCAAAGGCAGATGTTTAGCTGATTTCCTTGTTTTCCGTGATGATTTTTGTACCGAGATGTAGGATACTGAGCGCAGGAATATTTTGCAC
>JAANSN010001444.1:0-33477 GCA_036850665.1 Dicranocentrus wangi
ACCTTCACTCACAATCAGTCAGACAGTCAAAAAGAACCTCTGAAAGGTATTTTTTGTACCATCATTATTCATCCTCATCATCCATCTCAACTTTAACCAAATTTTTGTTACCTGTCAATACAATTTTTTATCTCATTTTGTGTGGTTCATTGGCTCAATCTATATCGATAATATCGTTTAAAAAAACAGGATAAAATACTTTACATTCTTGCAACAACACCTCACCACCACCTCTCGTATTATCGTCAGCATCAGCATCACGTTTTTAGGAGGTACTGTTACTTGTTTGCAAAATGTAAGTTTAAAGTTGACTTTAAAAAATGCTTATACCTTCGAAAATAAAAAAAAAGTTTGGTAGAGACTGGGCGTATGCGTATATGGTAAAGTAGTATAGTTTAGTATATGTAGTAATTGTATATTGTATTGTAGGTTATATAGTGTTTCTCCCTGTGGCAATTTACAATTCGGTAGACAAAATAAAATAATATAAAAGGGCCAAAAGAGCCTACGGTGGTGGTACCCTTTAAATAAAATTATACCTTGTACACTTGTTTGTGACTTGTACTACTACAATTGGCAAAAATACTCAAAAAAAAGTGACTCGGGTGGAGGGTGCTCAGTTTGGCAGTTCGGTAGAATATTATATTTATAGGCTTTTTAGGCTGTATTTTTTATTCTATTGTTATATCACTATCACGTCAGAGAGAGAGAGAGAGGTACTATATATATTATTATGTCAGAGAGATAAGTTAAAAGGAAGTCAGGTTGTAAGCGTTTTTTTGGCTATATTCATCAAAGTGTAATATACAGTGTCATTTTTTTCCTGTTTGATTTTTGTAGAGAAATTTTATAGAGATTTACAAGTCCTTTCACTTCTTGTGATTTGGCAAGTCAGTGGTTTGCCGGATAAGCAGATTAAAAATTCACTCTTTTGGATTGATTTCTTCGAACACCAGCTGCTGCTCATCAATCACCACACCACCAACGGATATAAACTGGACTTGGTGATTTAAAGAAGCACTTACTTTGGAACCATTCAACGAATTGGAGCATAATAAATAATAAAGAGATGTGTAGATAAGTTAAAAGGAAGTCAGGTTGTAAGCGTTTTTTTGGCTATATTCATCAAAGTGTAATATACAGTGTCATTTTTTTCCTGTTTGATTTTTGTAGAGAAATTTTATAGAGATTTAAGTCCTTTCACTTCTTGTGATTTGGCATTTGGCAAGTCAGTGGTTTGACGGATAAGCAGATTATTACAAATTCACTCTTTTGGATTGATTTCTTCGAACACCAGCTGCTGATCATCAATCACCACACCACCAACGGATATACTCTGGACTTGGTGATTTAAAGAAGCACTTACTTTGGAACCATTCAACGAATTGGAGCATAATAAATAATAATAATAATAATGAGTAATCTGTCGAAAATCGGAGCACGGCTTTTGGAGGCTTGTAAACTCCATTCGAGGGTGACTGATAAGTACATTGGGTATGGAACAGCGGGCTTCCGAACCAAGTAAGAGTGAATTTTTTTTTTTTTTTTTTTGTTTTTAAAAACCTTTATTTATATAAGCTTATTAAATCCTTGTAAAAGTGCTTTTGAGCTTTAAATGTAATGTGTCTTCAATTAATTAAACTTCAATTTTATAGATCGGAACTCTTGGATCATGTCATGTTTCGAATGGGAATTGTTTCTGCACTTCGCTCCAAAGTTGTTAAGGGTATGTAAAAACAGTCAACATACATGAATATATGGAGAATGTTTTTAAAATTTGATAGGCGTATTCAATTTAAGTCAATATATTTTGTATCTGTTTATTTATTACCTTGTAGCATCTATTGGGGTTATGATTACTGCCTCCCATAATCCTGAGGAGGATAACGGTGTCAAACTGGTTGACCCTCTGGGGGAAATGTTGGAGCCTGCCTGGGAAGTGCTGGCGACTGAGATTGCAAATGTCCCGTAGGTTGATTGATTGATCTTTTCCTTGATTTTATTTTTTGGTTTGGTAGTACCATCTTTCATGTTTTTAATATTATAAGTATTATTATGGAAACTTTAGAGACGAGAAATTGGTGGATAAGGTAATGTCATTGATTGAGACGTCGAAAATTGACATGTCCGTTCGGAGCTCTGTCTTCCTTGGAAGAGACACCAGGTAATGCTTTATAATATGCATATGCATGCTTGCAGTAAGTACCAATATGCAAATAATTAAAACTCGTAATATTTTTTTTAATGCACAGGCAAAGTAGTCCCTCGCTGTGTCAGGCTGTAATTGATGGAATTAATGTGATTGGGGATGACTCGGAGATAGCCGACTTTGGAATTGTCAGTACACCCATCCTTCATTACCTGGTGGTTTGTAGAAATGACGGTGGATCGTATGGAGTTCCAACTGTTGATGGTTACATCAACAAACTGGCAAATGCTTACAAAGTGCTAATTGGATCGGTAAGATTTTGTCTTCTTAATTCATAATGTAATAATAATAATAGTAATAATCTTGATATGAGTGGCGAATGACAATTTTTCGTAATCAGAAATTACTTACGATATTTTTTTTATTAGGAAACAAGTCAGGGCAACTATAAACCAAATCTTACAATTGATGGAGCAAACGGGGTTGGGGCAGTTATTGCAGAGAAGCTGTTTGGTTTGTTGGAAGGAACGATCAATATGAAACTTGTAAACACGGGACCACCGGGCATCCTAAATCACGATGTAAATACTTAAAATAATAATAATGATAATACTAAAGTTGGAATTGACAAATTAATTATTGTAAATCTACTTCATTCATTGATTACTATTTTTTTAGTGTGGTGCAGATTACGTCAAAGTGTATCAGCGTGAGCCACTAAATATAACGTCAGACTGTGCTACACGATGTGGATCTTTGGATGGTGATGCTGATCGACTGATATACTTTTACTTTGATGAGAACAAGCAGTTTCACATGCTGGATGGGGATAAAATCGCTCTCCTCTTTGTCGAGCACTTCAACGATCTCTTGAAAAAGTCGGGACTGGAGTTAAAACTAGGACTCGTTCAAACAGCATATGCGAACGGTAGTTCCACCAATTATGCGACGGACATTTTGGTATGGGATTTTGATTTAAAAAAAAAATTTCCCAAATATGTTTAATGTGTAGATAGATTTATGAATGCTATATAATAGATTTTTTTAAGTTGTGCAACCAACCATTCTTCGTTATTTTTTGTCAGAATGTTCCGGTTTCCTGCACTCCCACTGGCGTGAAATTCCTTCATCATGCTGCCCAAGAGTTTGACATTGGGGTCTACTTTGAGGCGAATGGTCATGGTACTACTGTATTCAGTAGTCATGCCGTTAAAACCATCTCTGAAGCTGCTTTGTACGTTTAATTAAATATTACGGCTTGAAACATGAACTTATATAATAATGACCGTACTAGTCTAGTACTTCCTAATTATGAACTATTTTTATACTTAATACGGATCTTGTAGAAGTGGAGACAATAAGGCAGCAGTTGAACTTAACGGCTTTTTGGATGTGATCAACTGCACCGTCGGCGATGCTATATCTGACCTGCTCGCCGTTGAAGCCATTCTACATTCTAAGGGGTGGAATATTGAGCAATGGGACGCTATGTATAAAGATCTGCCAAACCGTCTTTTCAAGGTGCTAGTTCCAGACCGAAATTTAGTTCAAACGACAGACGCTGAGCGTGTCTGCGTTGCCCCGAATGGACTTCAAGACTGTATTAACACCCTATCCGCAAAGTTCAAGAACGGTCGTTGCTTTGTCAGGTTCGACTACTTTGAATGCTATTTGATTTGATTATAGTTGCAGTATAGTAGTGGGAATAAGCACGTTTCTGAAGAAAAAATATAATCTTTCTTCCTATGACTATGAAATATATGTAATTTGATATAACTTGATATACAGACCATCAGGAACTGAAGATGTGGTTCGTGTGTACGCGGAAGCCGATACTCAAGAGAATGCTGACAAATTGGGCAAAGAGGTAGCAGATGCAGTTACTAAATTCTGTAACCAGTAATGTCAGGCAGGGTGTAAATGTCGGCTAAGGCTAAGCTCTCTTCGGTGGGTGCTAGTAAACACTAAACTATTTAGCGAAAATCTGTGAACTAAGTATATATGTCGTCAGAGTTCCTTAAATAAGAATCAGTCAGGTTATATAATACACGGGCGTATGTATATTTTAGAGAAAATTATCTTTTGTACGGTTTGAGCATGATCATGGTAGCAAAAAAATTGAATAAAAAAATTACAGCTGAAAAAGTTACAAGTAAATATATAAGGGAACGTATGTATATAATATATTATGAACAACATTATTTGGTAAACATGTATGTAAAAATCTACAAAACAAGTCACACAACAATAACGTATCACTTACATACAACAAACAACCACACTCAATCAGATCAGACACACCCAAATAGAGAGAGAGTGAGAGAGAGATAGTTTCATTTGGCATTCGGGGCTAATTTGTTCATAGGCATGATGAGAAGATGCAATAAACACACACGGTGGCTTAAGTACATCACTGGAAGATAAATGTCATGACTTATATCCTCAATTAATCAACAACCACTTACACAATATAATAATTGTTAAAATACTAGATATGATTTGGACTGGAGTAGTTAAAATTCGTACAGCTGAGGCGTGGCAGTCAACAAGGGCTCTGGCCTTTAAAAATTCTTTTCGGAGATAATTTCTGTAATGTCTCTTTTCTAGAGGCACAACTTGAAGTCTCTGAGCAGCATCTTGAAATATCAAGTCACTGTATGGAGGGGTAGAGAAAAACATGGCGAAGCTAAAACAGAAACAAAAAAATATTAGACTAGGTTAATATAAATGCAGGGGGAAAATACATTTAAATCCAAATTTCAAACACATTATTACCTAAAGTCATCCTCATATTTTCGCCCATACAGTTGCTGAGCGTATAAGAAAAGGTTGATAATGGCATTAGTCTTCTTTTCATTTACCGGGTCCTCATTTCCTCGTACGACCACAGCGTTTGCCTCTACTTTGCCCAAATTACAGCGCTCATAGTCTGTGGCAGGCGCTCTGGTTCCTAAAAAGTTTTAGCGAACCGATTTCAACACACTAATTTTTGTTCTCATTTATTTTTTATAAAATGATTAAATATACCATCACGACAGAGAAGCTCGTAGTCCCCTGATAACGTGTTCCTCGCCCAAGTTTCTCTTCGCTTTCCATCCGTGGCTTCCATTACAGTTGTATGCTTTACGAATGCCACTTGTCCTCCGCCTTCCACAAGGCATCTGAAGGCGCCTGAAATTTAGAAACGACCCCTTGAAATTATGAGGGCAAAGAACAGAGCAAGGGCAACTTTCCGTTATTTTAAACACATGCTTAGAATACCTGTAAACCCGTAAAAGTCTTCGGAAGCATCACGACTGCAGTAGGAATAGCTCTGTCCTCGGCAAAGGTCGCACAAATTATTGTGCTCCGTTCCAAACGAGGATTCGTTACTTAAGGCCCCGGGCACACAGGATTTAGTAAAATACTGGGAAGCAGCCATCACAGAATCACACCCGTAATTTCTCATTCTGCCACTTGAAATTAAATAGGCCATTGGGATTATCCATCCCGCTGCATGATTCATTCCAGAGTGACAAGAATACTTTCCTGGAAGTAAAACATTTATAATATTATTTATTGAGTTGAGAGATATTATGTTATGCATAATCGTAACAGACAATAAAAGAGATTTTAACTAGTAAAACTTCTAATTAAAAGCTATAATATAATGACATTGACCTTTTAAGTAAGTAAGCTCAGTGTCTGGATCTCCTTGATAAGCCACAGCTACAGCGTAATATTCAGGTTCCCCTGTCGTAGTATCACGCGTGTTATAAACCTCTTGTAGCACTGGAACTAGATCAAAATGGAGTCCAGCAGTGTATATGTCTCCCGCATCAAACACGGCTGCATCTGCCGTACTACATAAAGAATTTTTTTTCATAAGGGTTGTAGTTACTTATTTTGTTCATTGCATATTCATTAATTCATTAATTTGTTTTAAATGCATATTTTTTACAAGAATATTTTACCCATGCTTTATAAGTTGCATACAGTTAATATGACTGTGAGCTTTGTAGCATGACATTTCCGGTTTGAGTAACTGCGCATTCAATGCCGTCTGCGTTAATAAAACAACATGCCACATTGACGTTTTTTAGAGTTAAAGCCACATAATATTATGTAAAGTGAGTGAATAATGTAATTTTGAGTGTAATGTAATTACCCTCATTTTGATGCATTTTGTCAACTCTGCCTCGGATGTAACACACAGGGTAATCCCGTCAACTGGGCAAGAGCGTATATCCAGAATGGGGTCAATGCTTTCCTGCAAATATTTGGCATAAGTTTGATCCGGTTCAGGTATTGGTTGTAAGCTCTGAGTCGCATCCTGAAAACGTACAAAAAATGTCCGTTATCCTAATATTAATTAAGCTCCTTCATTCTGAAGTTGAATTTGATTCATTGATTTTGAGTAATCAAAATTCATCTAAATGGAAAAGATAAGCTAACCTGTATCAACAAATTGCTTCGATTGCCAAATCGCGGGGCAGACTCCAACACGTTGAAAGTGTTGGCAAATGTTTGTCCTTGTCCTGCTGCAGTCCCTCCAAATTGCCTTACCATGCCCTGGAGGAAACGCTGATAGCGTGTTCGCATCCGCTGGCTTTTCACAGATGACGTGACAATTGCATGGGCTGGGACGCGGCCCCAATTACAATTTCTCCAGTCCTCCAGATCTCGCCTATCACCCTCCAAGCACAGCAGCTCATAATATTGCCGAAATTCGTTAAATGTTCGGACTCGACTTCTGAAACCCTCTCTGCCAGTCACTGCCTCAGGATTAGGCTCATCATCGCCGAATCTTGCTGATCTGTCATCGGAGACAAACCCTCGATTATCGAAAGGGAATGTGGAATTCTGATTAGCCCACTGGGGCCCAATGAATGGCCTTGCTGTTGTTGGCTGCTGAGGACGGAAAAAGGGGAATTCTGTGGAAGTGTACGAGTCTGGATTGTTTGGGTCAACGGGTGGAGGTCGATATGCATTAACTGCAGCAAAATAGTTCTTTGCTGTCATATGCGTCACAAAAGCTATTTCCCCTCTGTCTAAAAGACACCCTACAGCTCCATCATAGCCGGCATATGGGTCATTGCTGGAGCACCGCACCCCAGGCAAATCGCTTCCGCAAATGCTACACAGCCTGTCCGAATTGTCACCCAACGGGTTGTACTTATCCGACAAGGAATTCACAGCGCACCCAGGTCCAAAAAACTCAAGGGCAGATTTCACATGGTTGTTACAATCTGCAATTTCCATGCTCTTGTCTTTCATTAGCTAATTCAAATCGTTCAAAAAAAGTCATGCTCAGCAATCAAACACTAACAAATAAATAAATAATCAAATTTGTTGCTTGTTTGAATGAAGACTAAATGAAAAAATGAAGTACTTTATCAATCGGTAACACCCATCCAGCCATTGTCCCTACTCCAGCGAAACAAGCTCGCATCCCTCTGATATCGGCAAGTCGGGAAATGGTAGAATTTTTTGGAATGATAGCTACAGCGTACATGTTATCGTGCTCACCGGTCCCTTCCACATTGTACACCTCTTTTAATATTGGCACTAAACTGTGATACCTTCCACCCATGAACACTTCGCCCGGATCAAGCGATGTAATGTCGGCTTGATCATTATCCAAGTAGATCATACACTTGTCTTTGCTCCAAGTCTGCAATAATAATAATAATAATAATAATAATGTAATATAAATAAATCATCATCATCATGATTGATCCATGAATTCTTGTCCTACTCCTAAAAATCTAACTACGTAAATCTATCTAATTAAAAAACATGATGACTTTGTCCAAAGTTATTAACCTGATTACACTCCATACGGAACATTTCCACCGGTCTTCCATAGTCGTCAAATATCACCGACGTTTTCAAAGCCTCAGCCAAAGCTAAACATTTATGCTGCTCCTCAGTATTTATGGTACACCAAACGATTGTATTTTCGTCCCTGCCAGTCGCCGACAGACCTTGGCCACTTGCTAAACCTACGCTCACAACAGACAGAGCAGAGAAGAACAATAATGCGTACACAATTAATTGACTTTTTATATTATGCTGATGATGGATCAAAAACGCTCAAAATGATGAACAATGTTTAGCCAACACTCTCATTTTAAAAAGTGTGTATAGTAGAAATACATTTTTTGTCTTGTTACATTACCTGTAAAGCAGGCAGCCAAAATCACAATAACACATCTTAAAATCATTCTAAAAACTAATTAACTTGGATGAACTATAGGTATTTGCGTTTAAACGAGAAATCAAATGCAACTCTGCATAATTTATACACATTGTAACAAATCTAATTCAGTTTGTTTAGTCATTTAATAGGAGGATGGACGGACGGACGCTTGATGCCAAACAAAACTACTCCTTTGTCATTAAATTACATCCTGCCTCCACTGTTTAATAATAAAATTCTATATAATATGTAAATTTGTTGACGGTGGTGATGAGTGGTAGTGGTGACACACCCTTGCGATGCCTGGCCGGACGGACTTGCCAGTTTCAATAATAAAATCTTAGTGACCTGTTGTTTGTTGGTTTATGATGCGTTTTTGTCGTTATATATTGTTCCGTTGGCGTTGACTCATACTGGAAATATCTCATAACATGGGATTGGTATACAATACACTATATTTCATTTATCATATCATCCTCATCACATCACGTAATCGTCGCAACGCAATGTATTGTCGGCCCAGCATATTATAACAACCACAGCCCCCTGCCTAGTGTTGGTATAGATGAATGCTAAAAAAACTATGAGCGCTAGGTTCTACAATAAATACAATGGGAAATGGGAAAAAACATACACTTTATCCAGTCATGTTCTCCTCTATCATATAATGCAAGAAGAAGAAAGAGCATCAACAACAGCGCTTGTGATTGTTTCAGGTAGAAATACAGGTGCTATGTTACAGGTAAACCCTTTCCATGAAAAAGTGGAGATATGACTAACGTTACCAAAAGCTACTACATATTATAAGCATGTACCTTCTTGTATCTTGGATTTTTTCAATTCTTCAGGTTAAAAAGGTGGTGGTGGTTGTGGGATGCTAAGCTGGTTACAATAATACCCACCACACCACACCATACATACCACCACCTATGTCACACCAGAACCCTTTGGCTTTTTTCCTCCCATAATGTAATGTGTACTGGATACTCTAAAAACACAACAGTTTTAAAAAGTCACAATCTCACAATATATTATGGCAATGGTAAATGGCATAGCTTGCGTAAGTTGTAATCACTCACTCACACACCTTCATTCACGAAATGCATTTGTCAGGGGCTTATGGACAATGTACCTACCTCACGGGACAACGACGCTGATGATGAAGGAATAAGGTAGGAATACATGGAGGTCGGTAGGTAGTCTGTTAGTCAGTAGAGTAGTAAGATGAGAAGGAATAGGTATGTCTTTTTACGGAAAAGCCCTCGTCATCATGTCATCCACGAAAGCTTTGTCAATCTCCTCACGAGGTATGGACTTGTTTTGAGGGTTTTTATATACACTGGTACTGGTAGACATTGCGAAAAGTACAACAATGAAAAAATGGAATAATAATAATAATACATATTTGCAAGCATTTAGCGTATCAATTCGTCCACACATACGTGTATCCTCTAATCGTGAGTCCCCTGTTTTTGCGGCTTGTATGATACGATACCGAGCTGTCATCATCATTATATTTAGAATCGGAATAAAAAATAACTTAAAATGACCGAGCATCATTTTAATTTTGGGAGAGCATGCTCTTTATTCACGTGGTTTCTGCCAAACCTGAGTATGTAAAGGTATATATTATGCGTGTGTGTGGGTTACACTCATCATTTGGCAATTTTAGGAAGTCATTACACAAAATGGTTCCAAAAATTTCATTTAATAAAAATTACAAAGGAAACACAACTGAATTCTAAATTACTGCGACCCGCTCAGTGCATCTGCTAAACTTCCCATTTCTTGAAACTCCCGAATGACATCTAAGCCGCCTACCAATTCGCCCTTTACGTACACCTGGGGGTAGGTTTGCCAATTAGAGTAAGTCTTCAATCCCTGACGGACATCCTCATCCTCCAAAATGTCAAATGTCCCGAATGGAACGCTGAAACCGAAATCATAAAATTGTTTCTCTCAATGTTTCTCACCATGCATGGGATTCGCTTCTATATATTTAATCACATCGAAATTGTATTTCATCATTACTTTGAATCCTTAAGAATTTGGACAACTTGACGACTAAAGCCACATCGCGGTTGTTCTGGGTCTCCCTTCATAAACACCATGACGTCAGCCTGATTAATTAATTGTTTCAAACGGTCATTCAAGTTATTCTCTTTGGGCTCCGAAGTTTGGCCTGGTACGCTTTTGGTAGGAACGCCGACCACATTCGCCCCTTCATTCGCCTAAATTATAACAAAAATACATATATTGTTAAAGTAAGTACATTCATTCATATTTAGGAATTACACTTGACTACTCACAATGATTTGGACTATACCTATTTGCGAAAAATCAATCCTTCTTACTTACCAATTGCAAAACCTTAGTAGCAAAGTTTCGTACATCAGCACCGACCATTCGCTCAACCACAGCACCGTCGCGATAGTACAACACACTCGGAACGGACTTGACATCCATTTTGGAACATATTCCTGGAACCTCTTCAGCTACCAGCTCAACAAACACCACATGCTATAAATACAAAACATTCAAATTATCAATTATTAGCAACCCCTTCTTTATTATCATCAGCGAGTCACACATTTGCCAATAGTGCTTGCTGGTGCTGGTTCAATCAAACAAGATATACCTACATACCTTCAACTCCGGATCAGCAACAAATTCACGAGTAAGATCCATCATATTTTTGCAATTGGTTGACCACGGGGCAACAAATGTCAAAACTACAAGAAAATCCTTGTTTGCACTGCAAATCAAACAAGTAAACCATTATCAAGTCATAATTAATAATAAAAATAGAACACGAGAAGCATTATATCATCAATATCAATGAAGAAACAAGTAGATAAAAGCTGTCTGAATATTTACATACTATGTTAAAATATTACTAAAATTAAAATACACCTTAGAAGCTGCTCCAGCTCCTTCTCCTGCTTGATAAAAACGGGTTTCGAATCTTCAGAAGTCATCGTTGGTATTTTTTTAAGTACAGATGACAGATCTAAAACAAATAATAATATAAAGATACAGATCATCTTGGAGACTTGGGCTTAACATATATATGACACGTTATATTATAATGTTTAATAACAAATGACAAATATCTGATTGTCAATTGTCAACTACTGTTCTTTTGCTGTGCGAATGAATTCTTCTTTTTAAGCAAAGTATCTAGTTTATATAGTTTATATAGTTTACTTCTTGATTGACCGCCAGAAAAACTATTTAACTACTATCCAATCCATCAAACATTAAACCAATTTGCTACTCTACTACTCCACCTTCAACCTTTGACCTTGTATATATTTGTTCCCTTAGCGTAGCTAAAAGTTCTCAATTTGCCGCAGACAGACACAGAAAAAAACTCCCAATCCGACCCGCCGACTGATTAGCCAATTTTTATATAAAGTTTTTTTTACTGAACAAAAAACCACCTTCGCTCAAGACAATGAAATCGTAATAATAATAATAATAATTTACAATTATGCACCACCGAAACTTAATTAATTAAAAAAATTTAATTACATTAATTAACAATGGTAATAACTTCACCCGTTGACACTAGTGTAAATAAATATTACCACAAAAAAAAATCCAAGGAAGCAAAACGGTAAAAAAGTTTGCAACGCACGTTCTTGTTCTTGTGTCTTGTCACAAAAAAGGGGTGTGCAGGCAGGCAGACAAGAAGAAGATTTCCGATTGATTTCACAATCACAACTCACACTCGTTCGTTCTGGCTACTGCGTGTGTGGTCTCTATTTTTTTAATTGAATTGAAGATTAAAAAACAGACGTGAGCGATGATGAAGGACAAAACACCACTCATTTACATAATATCAGCATCAGCAGCACCAGCAGCTCAATAAAATCACCTACTCTCAACTCTCAACTCAAATTTTAGGTACACACGAGCGAGAGGATGCGGAACGGAACTCGGCTGATGATGATTTTTTTTTCTAGATATTTTTCCCCACCGCTCTTCTGCCGTGGAAATTGGGACTTGGTTGGGGCGGCTTGAGACGAGACACAAAGGTAACTGATGAGGTATTATAGGTATATAATTCAACAAAACGCAACAGCAGCAGCGGTGTACCTTTTGCTGCATCATTCATTTCATGCATGCATACCAGAGTTATGCAAATGAGCAGATAGCATTGTTGTGAGTGAATGTATGTTGCGCGTTGCTGTAATTATACATCACAAAGGACAACAAGCTCATTCCGGTCGACATAATAAATTTGCATGTTTATCCACATATTATCGTCGAGCCTATATATCCGATCCCCTTCACAATTTTGTTGTTGTTGTGTTTTTGGGAACGCAACGAACGAAAAAAAAAACGAAGGAAGAAGACGAAGAAGACAGACGGGCGAAAGTTGTGTTGTGTGTCGTCGTTTAGTTTTAGTTTTTTTTTTGGAAGTGCGATTATTTTTAAAGGATTTTTTTTGGATTTAAAGGATTTGTTGGAGGAATTTTTTTGGAGGAAACAAAACTGGAGTTTTATATTGATCTTGGGTAGGGTAGGTTGTTGTTGGTGGTGGTCAGTGGAGGTGGTTGTGGTGGGCGTCATAAGTTGGAAAGTGGAAGGATTTCTTTGTCTACATCAAAGTGACCAGACCACCCTTTAAAGTGTAAAAAGCATATTAAAAATAATAAAGTTGAAAGTTTCTGTAATTCTTTTTCTTTTCTTTTTTTTTGAAATGTTGACAGCTAACTGATGAGCGGATTCCATCATCATCATGGAGAAGAGTGGAACAAATTGTGGTCCAAGGACGAAAGGGTCGTTGTCGTCACCACCATCCAGTGGGGGGAGGGATGTCGTTGTAGCTGTAGTCCAACCGGTGCCTGGACCTTCCCGTGAGAATAGAAGAGGTACGTCTGCCGCCTGCACCACCACCACGGCACTGGCACTGGCACCCCAGCACGCTCGCTGTCGGGTCTCGGCAAATGAAATCGGACTGACTCAAAGGTGGCCTGATCAGTTGCTCAAGATTGTACCTGAAGATATTTATGAGGATGATCCAAACGATTATGTAAACCCGTGTACCACGGAGTTGGAGTCAGGGAATGCCTCCCCATTTGATTACTATAAATATATCGAGTATCACCGGCTGGTTCGTCTACTTCGAAAGGTTCAGCAAATGAAGGATCGACTGTTGGACGATGTTAAGAAAAATGATGATGATGATGGGGACGGGGACAAGGGAGAGCAGAACGTTGGAGACAAAGGTCTGCTTACGGATGAGCAACAACTGAAAGTTGCTTTTGAAAGGCGGCATGGACCGACAGACTTTGGCGATCCGCTGATGCAGAAAAGGCTAAAAGTTATGAGGGAAACAATTGAGGAGATGTCGTCAGAACCAGAAGAAGATGACCCGAAAATTTTGGAACAATTGGTCGACGAAAATATCGATCACCCAGATGTATTCATGTGCGAGGAAACATTAGTCCAACGCTTAAACAGGAGCTTCCCAGGGGAAACCCGAAAAACTTTTACCCGTTTGAGCCCATTGGTGGCTGATGGTGAATGGTTTGTAATACCACGACCCAACCTGGAGAAAATTCGCACGAATATTTTAGTATTTATGAACATGGGAGTGGGTGACGCCTCATCCTTATCAATCCATAACCCCATCAGAGGAGGCGGTAGAGGAAGAGGACGAGGTAAAGTGAAAGGGCTGGATATGCAAGAAGAAGAAGAAAACTTTAAACCCTTGAAACATCTCCATTTGTATGATCCTCAATTTGAGTTCACCTTGAAAATGCCGTACCTTATCCATACTTGTCAAGATCACGATGAAGACGATGATGTAACCGTTCCAAAGATGGTTTCCTTTCGGATTATCGAGAATTTGAACAGATTTCCGAATGGTATTTCTAAGAACATGTTTTGGGAAAAATTTTACACCAAATACGGGAATCATCCTCGTGTCAAGAAGCTTGAAGACCTAAATGATTTATTGGCTCGTCACATGACGGAAATGTATGTGGCGAAAGGTACTCAAAACCTTCCTGATTTAATATTTCCGAGCTGTATGGAGGGCATAACGAATCCCCAGTTGATCCTCAAAAGAGTGTGGCATGCAGTCATGTGTCTCCTTGCACAAAAGTGGTATTTGAAAGTTAATGACGTCTTCGCCGAGATAAAGAGAATGCATGGGTTTCATTTTAAACCTCGTCACTGGAATTTTGGAAACCGTCGTCTTTTCCTGGAGTACTGCATAAACCTGTTTTGTCAAGACGAAAATGTCACTGTTTATCGCCAACTTGAGGGCGTGGAGTACTCCGCCACATTGGTTGACTACATTATGATAAACTCGGACAGATTGAAACAGCAGATTGGCGAATTGCATGGAATGGTTGAAACCGTTAAACTTTCAGACCTTCTCAGTAGACGCGTAGCAAACCACTACTTAAATGAGTTTGATAGGATCGACTCATTCTCTAATCGTTTAAGTAGAGGCGACAGCTTTCCGGTGGACATTGAAATCCTGCTGAATCCACACGAAATATTTGCTGTCCAACGAACTTGTTTGCAAAAATTACGCAGTTTCCATGATGATCTTCAGTACGTAAATATTGTAATTTATAGTATAAATAATCTTAATATAATCTTAATAATCTTAACCCTGTTGGCTTTGTAATGAAGCGTCTACTTATTCTACTTTATTTTTTTTTTGATCTGTAGAATTGACAAAGAAGTGAAAGCAGCTATTTTTGACAAGGTCCCAAACCCACGCGATATCAAAATTGGCATGTACGTTATTGCAAAGTTGACTTTTAAGGATCCCGGCGCTCGGTGGTTTAGGTGCAGAATTATCAGGCATCATGGCAGTGAGTTTGTGGTGAGCTGCAAATTGGAATTTCATCATTATGACATTTTTACATTTATGATTATATCGTCAACAGCATCTCGGTATAAAGGGCAAATAATTAATTGCATGTTTTAACTGTTCATAACTATAGGTGTACGGGATCGATTGGGGATTTCACAAACGTATCGAATTAAAAAACATTCGTCATATGCCTCGTGGGAAAGTTTCGGAAGAGCTGGCGTATGCGATACCTATGAAGTTGAGGGTTGCTCACCCGCTCAAAAAGAAAAGCTGGGAAGGAAGTTCAACCGATCTACTAGATTCCATTATTGGGGCAAACGTCCTGCACGTAGAGTTGGTCCGCAGTGAATCCAATGATGAGTGGGTGAGTTGGTTTGCAAGAAATTATTGGCGAAAATGTATGCATTGTGATATGCATCTTCACCATCTCATCTTAAAACTTGCCTGTTTCAATTATAACTTTTAGGGCTGTTTGAAATGGATCATGAATGGCAGTGTAGTTTCAAACTATCCCTTTGTAACTCTCATTGACTCACTTACCATCGCCTTTTACACGCGGTGTAAGACAAGGTTGCTGCTTGAACAGGAAAAGGCACAGGCCAAGACGGACGAAAGGAAAGCGACAAAGGACGCTGCTGAGAAAGAAGCTGACTGCGAGAATAAAACTGAAGGCGACCTGCAAGCTGGAGTACCAGCTAAAGCAGATTGCAATTTACAAAAAACAACGGGTCCCGCTGAAGCCAACTTCTGATCAGACTACAAAGATGACGTCGTCGGAGAAATTGACAGCAGAATAAGTCAAGATACCTGTTATGCCAATTATTACTTTATGTTATGAAAACTAGGTTAATTAAGGACATTTTAATTTATTGATTTTTTATCTGAATCAAAATGTATAGAAGGATACATGGTGCATTCAAAGCAGAGTCTGTTTATTTGTATTTTTTTGCCTTGAGTTGCTGGGTTGCTTGAGATGTAGTGGTGGTGACCCACTCTGTCCCAGATCTACATAACATGGCGCTGAAAATCATAGCCGCTATAAAGCAAACGGTTCCGATAACCTGCAATGCACAAAATTAACAATGTTTGTTAACAGCATATTTTACGTAGTTTCAGTGTTAAAAAAAATATTACATACCTGAACATATTCTGCACGATTGGGAAACGGCGTTCCACAAATGGTATACCATTCTGACATTTGCTTGGGGGCTTTTCCGCCAACACAACCGAAGTCAAAGTATCCTTCATCATAATCTGTTATACATAAGTACTTTCGTCGTTTGGACGTCTGTAATTGTTAAAACAGTAAATTGCTTTTAAATATTTGTAATACATTCTCGCATTTATTTTTCGGTGAGTTTTATATATGATTAATGTGGGGATGGGACAAAGACGCTTGTTTTACCTCTCCCGTGATAAGAGTGAACATTGTTTTCTGCTCCATCCATTCATCACATGGTCCAATTTTTTCATGCAGCCCTACTGCGACTTCCTTCTCGGGATTTCCGTATATGGCCATGCCAAGGTAGACAGAGTAATGAAGGATGAGTGCAATCACGATTTCATTGATTTTACCTAGTGCACTCTCTAAAAAGTTAATTAATTGTAGAAAAGTTTTTAGCTATTTACGAGTATAATTATATTAATAAAAACGAAACGATAGCTCTACAAACAAACATACTTTTTGTCTACTTTTTTATTTACTTACTGGTAGTATTAGAACGTGCTTCAGCCACATCAGTCTTCGATCGGTCGCATCTCCAAGCAATCAAAAAGTAAATGGCTACTAATGTTATCACGCAGTTTTCCGTGTGAATTCCAAAGTAGTCGTGAAGAGGGTGGTAAATTGGTAGAAATTGGAGGACGCCGCCAGGCATGCCGCTAAGTGCCGTAATGATGGTACATAAAAGCTCTCGTGACACGCGCCTGTCTGACACCCACTGGTTTTTAGGGTCATTGTCGCAAAGCATGCTTCTTGAGGAGTGGAACATTAGTGTGAAGCTTGCTGCAAACGTTGCATGGAAATAATAGGAGGTGAATGGCACCCAATAGTGGCGGTCGTAAATGTTTGGATCAGTGTCGTGCCACGTCCAGTGGACAAATTTGACAGCCATAATGTCATACGGCATGTCAATTAGTACGACGCTGAGCCCCACAGCGAGTGCATTGGCAAGTCGCCCAAGTCGCAAGCGAGAAACGCATACAGAAGCTGTGTAGATGAAGGTCGGGTCTAAAAGAAACAAAAATTCACGTGTTATTATTATAATTATAATTATTATTAAATTGTAATTTAAGTGCAATTCTTGTTGACCAGAGAGATTCAAGGAATTGATGTGTCTTATTACAAAGGCAAAGGATGTGTAGCGGAAGGCGCCGGCCAAGCAGTACTATTGTGGTTTGAGAGTGCCAAAAGTTGTTAATTTCAGGAGTCCAGAATGTCACATTTTCGACAAAAAATCCGTGGAGCACTGTAGCTAGCCACAACCATCGAAATCTTCCTCCAACTCTCTGAGCTATTGAAAAGGTTGACATTATAAAATATCATACATGTACATATATAGACACATTTCAACATATTATATTGTGCGTAGTCTTACAGTGAATAAATGTCAAAATCGCAATTGTGATAAATGCCACTTCTGAAATCAGGTATGTTGGTTGTGCTTTCCAAAACTCCCTGGGGTCTTGGATGCGAATAAGCCAGTCTAAAATCTGTAATATTATAGTTTTTAGACAACATTGTATGGCATTTCATTCACACCTTGCTGGCACTTTGATGATCGGTAAAGTTTGCAATTAAAATTTAAGCAATTTTTTTTTCGTAGTTTAGCATACCCCGGAAAATTTGTAATCCGTGATTTCTTCCCCCATACCAGCTATTTCCAATTTGTTGTCAGACTTCATTTTTTTGGCAGTACAAGTGTTGCTTATCTAAAATGACTGAAAGAGTTGAGTTGAGGTTGAGGTGAACACAAGACTCACGTCAGTCCCACTGCGACTCCGACTCTGATGCTACTAGCTACTCTGTCATTGTACTTTACACTTTATGAACTGGAGCACTTGCACCTGTTTCTGGGTTTCCGTTATCTTTACTTGTCAAAAAAAATTGACAACGGGTCTGAATTCTGTATCCGAATACTTGCAAGTCAATATGACTTACTGAATTATTGAAAGTGATAAAAAGATGAGATTTACGGAGGAGTTGACTGAACGAAACAACCCGCAGCTCATATGCAGGAAGGCTGTTATTGTCTGATTGCGATATTTATCGATGAACCAGCATCTCACGGCATTTTGCAATCTTCATCTGACCACATATGCACACGTGTTAAAAAAAAACTTAGCAGTAGCAGGATTGAACTTCATTTTACCATGTTCCCAATCTCCCATACATGTAACGCATACCTATGTAGTAATCATCATCATCATCATCATTCATATGAGAGTATGAGAATGAGAGCACAAGTTCCATTTCAGTCTTTCATTTAAACACAATACACGTGTGAATTATTTAAGCGACAGAGACTACAAGTGCTTGGCAAAAACTGTCATTGAAGATAACAGAGAAAATTTGCTTGTAAAAAATGTTTCACGTAATATTTAAGTATATAATAATGCTTGCTATTTACTTCCGACGACCGACAAGACAAGTCAATAGATTTAGATGCTTTTAATGCTTTTTTCTGGTTCAAAAATGCGATGGGTTTTTGGAGCATGCAAATTAAAAGCAGTTGGTTTGGTGCGCTTGCTGGCTTCGCCAGGGAACGCTACCAAACGAATTGAATTAATTAAATATCAGAGAAATTTTGAAGCTGAGCTGTTACATTGTGCAAGTAGGATGGGTTTAGAAAGACCGAAAGGGTATTATTATCAATTAAGTATAATATGATTTTTACAATTTTATTAGACTTTTGACATTTTACTTTTAAAATTTTACGAGAGAATTTAAGGGACGCGGACGTTGGGCGGTGTGCCGTTGCAAAATGATGGTATATTAGTAATAGCTAGTCCTGTCCTAAATATTACATGTTGAAAACCGTGGTTATAAAATACTGTTTAATACGAATAATAATCTACGAAGCTATCTGCTATACAATGGACAGCGGACAATATGCGCGAATATTTTTTTCTCCAAAACCTCTGTCCTAAATTCATTCATTCGGTTGCCTGTGAACGACTTACCTATATCAATAGTTCTAAATAACTTGATACTGATTTGAACAACATTTTATTTCTATATTTTATAACATGCTGTTAAACTTTTTCACTAAATTACTTTCAATTAAAATTCATCGGCTAAGGTGATAGTTCTATCTGTAAAAATGATTATTTTCTAATGTGCAATACAAAGTGCACAGCGCTCAACATCAACCCCACCCAAGAAAATAACTTATTAGATAAGTATCCCTTCCCTACTCAAAATGCCAATGATTTTTATATGATCTACTCTTTGATATTTGTCATTATGTTGCAGCAACCTTGGAGTAATGAACTTCTTAACAAGAAAGTGTAGTTAGCAAGTCTCCGTCTCCAATATAATGTATCAATAATGGCATCTTTTGTAATCTATTGGATGAGTCATTCATATTTTTTTATTATTTTGACATTTGGCCCGGACAAACATTAAACACTTCAGATTCGATTCATGGAGTTTAGCTAAAAAAAAAGTTTTACGAATTATAAATTTTATTAACCTTCCCCAACCGACTCTGTACTCTGTACATGGAAAATCCGTAAGTAAGCTCTACTAATAAGAAGAATGGGATGGGAACATGATAACGCAACGTCAATATACCGGTAGAAGGTGTTCTCTGACCTGTTGGCGTAGTGACAATGTGACAAAATGTAGTCTATGTCTATACCTGCCCGGTTTGAACTGCTCTGCAGAAATGCCGACGAATTTCGCTAATAAATAGATGATCAGCTTCAGCATCAGTCACGTACTATTGGGGACATGGGGACAATTCCAGCTTCTGAGGATGATCCAAGATAAACACAAACGCGAAACAAAACAAACTTAAAGCTGGAATAAACATGCCGATGAAAACAAATTTTTTTTGCCAACAATTACAATTAACGAATATGGCGAGAAATGAACTGCATGTGGAATAATATTATGCACAACAGATCCGAAGCAAATAAAAATCGCAGATGCTATTGAAGTAATATTTGCACAAATTGTTCGATTAAACTCTCCGTTTAGCTCGTAGCTCTACTCCGTTTAAGTACCTAATTGT
The DNA here is from genome assembly GCA_036850665.1 of Dicranocentrus wangi. NCBI lineage: Eukaryota > Metazoa > Arthropoda > Collembola > Entomobryomorpha > Entomobryidae > Dicranocentrus > Dicranocentrus wangi. The sequence continues at coordinate 20,412 of JAANSN010001444.1, forward strand.
AATTGACGAAATATGCCCGCAATGATCATACTAGTAATACAATCAATATAATGCAACGATTATGTTTCAGCTTTTACACGTAATATTGGGGTTTATAAGAAAATATAGGAGACAGTTGATTTTGTCGATTACACTTTAAATTACAATAAATTTGGTAAGGCTGTGTAAGTAAGGCACTAGTTAAAGTTAAAGTATTGATAACGTTTTCGAAAACAAATGATTGTATGTGTGTAGTTACAAGAAAAGCTTTGTAAAAAAATTGACACTTTTTGTAGAGTTTTAAGACAAAGTTGATCCACTGTACAAACGATATATTTTACGACTGATGGCAGGTCCAATTTTCCGTCCGGCGTTTCCAAAAAGGATTGGTTGGAGAAGAAGCTCCTTCTGTTTTTCAGTTTCACATTCTGAGTAGGCTCGAAGAAGATGATGAAGAGTTGGATATTGCTGCAAAATAGCGTAGGCCTTGTCCACGGAAAGCCCTTTCAATCGCATGAGATGACGTGCAAACATTTCCTTCACACTCCAGTTCTAAGGAAAAGAAAGAAAGCAAGACATGTTATAATAAAAATAATGCTTTTTTAATTTTTCTTGTTGAAGGAGCACTTGAGTTAAAATACGCATATTTATTACCGTTTTCTTAACAGAAAAGTCATTGAAGTCACTAAAGGTCAACAAGTGCGCTTTATCTGCTGTGTCGGCTAGTGCATGTTCTTTCCAATCGTTTTTCGTGCATCCTATGACGGTCTTATGCTGCAATGAATTATATAACATGTGAAACTAAATTATATGGTGGTGTATTGCAGTTCGCAAGAATGAAAATAGATTTTCATTTTGCTCATCAAGATTATTTGTTCTTCCTCCAAAATATATGTTGACTAGCAAACATACCTCATATAGGGTTTTCAAATGACGAGTCATGAAAGTAAGATAAGCGCAAGTTTCCTTGATGGAGGTGGTTTCCTGAACCAAGAACTCGTTGACAATTTGTGTGTTACATATTGCCTGTCCCAATGCTCCTTCAGCCAGACCCCAATCCCCTTTCCCGTACGACTCAATAAGGTAGATGGGCTGCAACTTGGTCTGCATTAGTCTGAACTTTTGCTCATGAAACCTTCCATCCCGTATGCTATGAGCAAGATCATCCGCCCTCTTACGTTCCACGACATATGGCAAAATCAGCTCATTGTTCCGGGACATGGTCAGTCGATTCCGGTTACCCGAGGAATCCGTCAATTCGCGACACACCCACACGAAATCTCCAATGCTGAGTCGTTGCACGTACACAGTCACTCCGTTTTTCTGGAGCTCGTTTAAAACATCCTGTGGTTTGCTTCGTCTGTAGAGAGGGACGAGGACAATTATTATGAAGCATACTATCAATTGATATCAGCAGAACTACAGAAATACTTTATACGGATTTAGATTTAAGACATTATTACTTATTACCCGTTAGTTTCACACGTATCGACATATAAGACGATCTCGAACTTTCCAGGCTCCAGCTGCACTCCCGAAGACATAAAGGCCACATCATTGTCGTCTTCCTGAGAAGTCGATTGATCACTCATCAAATCTTCGGAATTTCGTTGTTGTTGTTCTGGACGACCAGCAGATTCTGCATTGATAAGCTTCTGGCCGAGGGCTCGACCTTCAGGGGTAAGGAAGAACTGCGGTGGATTGCCCCTTTTCAAGACCAGTTCCTTATCAATCAATATCTTCATGGCATTCCAGGCAGTGTAATGAGCATTTTTTGTGCTGTCTGGCTTCGACAATGAAGCATCACAGTATCGTTGTGCCTCCTGTTGAAGCTCGCTCTTGGTCATGTAACCCCGGTAGTCAGGTTCATTCTCCTTTTTAATTAAAGCCACCAAAATGGCATAACCGCCAGATCGATACGCAGGTAGGTACTGTTTCTTCTTTCGCACCTTCTGTGCTGCTGCTGCTGCAGGTGGTGGAGGACAAAGAAGGTCTTCGGACAAGTTTTCAACGTCATTCATGATCTCATCATCATCTGGCTCATCTATGGTTGTACAAATCCCACTTGGTTTCAGCTTCAATTTTGCAGGTCCTCCCCTGGCCTTCTTTGTAGTCTTCTTCTGCTGATTACTTGCAGAAGCCGTGCTTGGTCCTGCCGCACCACCCGCCTCCGCCAGATCAAGAATGCCCGAAAGTCCACCCTCTGCACCACCACCACCACCACCACCACTCGACGCTGGAACCATATTCTCTTTTGCCATTCGATTATCAATCATTTTGCACATGTGGGAGCCAAAGTTTTCGAGGATGGAACATTCCTTCCCGCTGGTCAACACCAAAGGGTATTTTCGAATGGACTGGAGTGCCTTTGCATACACATACTTCATTTTGGAGTCCTTTGCCTCCGCCTCCTCCTTCCATTCTATAATCCAACTTTCAAAAATTGGGTTAGCACAGGGCTTGGTGGGCCTCGTCGGTCGTCGTTGACTTTGACTACTGCCCCCTTTCCACCGTTGACTCATTTTGACACCAACCCTGCGTATAACACAAGACAGATAAGCCAACTATTAACAATAAGTTACACACATACCCAGCCAGGATTTAATTAATAATAATAATATACAAATAAATAAATCAATACATAACGCACAAACTAACACACTAATACTTAATAATAATAATCATTCATAATACTAGCTAATAAAACAATCAACTTACGGTTATTTAGTGATGACTTTCCCCAACAATAACAGCAGAAGACTTAGCTTATCCCAGAAGTGTGACACCACCGCCAGCAGGGGCTCAGGAAAGAGCCGGTTACGACCAGTCAGTATAATACCTCTACCTCTTAACCGTAGTATGCCTTGAAAAAAAAATCAACGGATCCGATAATCCGATCCCCGCACAGCCTCCACTCCACTCCACTACAGGTGATGAGTGATGACAGGAGGTGGTGACTACTATTTACAACCCAATCCAACCAAACTCGCACTACTCTAGTGTAATGTAAATTATTGGGGGTTTTAATTAATGGGTTTAATTAGTGAAGTGCTGGGCGTCTGGAAGGGAATAATTAAAATTAAAACTACGGGGTTATCATCATCATCACACAAATAAACAAATAATGGAGGAAAGGTGGACACGGCGGTGTGGTAATTAGTGGCCGTCGTGTCTCATCAACTCAACAAACAAGTCTCAACTCGGCTCTCAAACTCTCAACTTCAGTCAGATTCATTCAGCTCAGCAGCAAAACAAGGAATTGATGTGATGATGTGATGATGTTTTTGTTCTTGTGACAGTGTTTTCCGCATTTTATTTGCCTTGTCTATCCTCTCCCCAAAATTGGCTGGGACACAAACAACCGCACACACTCGCATACTCATACTCATACTCATCATACCACTACCACACACACTATGCAACAATGATGAATGCTATATATTATGTATATTTTATGCATTTCTTATTGTTTTGCATGGATGGACTATGATATGATGTATGAGAGATTCAGCAGCTAGCTCTTATAAATATGATGATGATGATGATGATGAAGATGGAATCCCAGTTAACTCGAAGTCGAAACTTTTTGATATGACTAGAAAATTATGCTAGAAGAAGATAGTTAGCGTAGCAATACGTTTTTAATCATTATCAGTTAGTTATATATTGCTAAATGATATAATAATTTAATGTTTATTTTGAAAATCTAAACAACTGTAGTATGTATTTTGTAATATTTTTGTATATTGTACGTTTCACTTTTTTTTACTGTAGAATACATAGTAATAATAATAATGTGTGTATACTTTACTCTGTACTTCCATTTGTAAATAAATAACTAAAGGTAAAGTACTATTTTTTGTTTGTTGACGTAAGAACGAAGTAGTATGTATGAATGACATATATATTATTATATATGTTTTATAGCTCATTGTATCTTGACCGCTGCCGTATTTTTAATCAAAAAACGAAAAAAAACCTTTCTACAAATTAATTGTAGAGATTTTACTTATATTATATATAGAATTTTGGTTTGCGTGGAGTGAGCTTCGTATCATTTCCATATTTCCATAATATGCATCAATCATTGCTCAAATCAGCATCTATTGGATTGCTGGTACGACGGACGACCAGGCGGCGCTTGTTGTTGCTGTTGTTGATTATTGTATGATGAACTTGCTCCACGACTACTCCCGTGGTGACTACCGCCGCCGCCGCCTCGACCCCTGGAGTCAGGCTTGGATCGTGTGAATACTAGAGATTGCGCTGGATTCCATTCCTCATATCCATACTGATATTGACTGAACTCGGAATGAGGCGGTGGCTGCTGTTGATTATGAGGAGGGTAGTTTCCACTGGAATGGTTTGAATAATGGGGTGGTGGCTGCTGCTGCTGCTGTCTTCCTCCACGGTGATTTCCAGGCTCATGATGATGATGCTGATGATGATTTTGGCTACTATTGGCATTCATGTGCTGCTGACGTGAACTTTGTTGTTGATGGTGTTGTTGATAAGAATGCTGCTGATAGGTTTGTTGTGAAGGCACTGGGTAATCATTGGATTGCTGGGAGTACTGTTGATGATGCTGTTGATGATATTCCGACGAATATGATGAGCGATCTTTACCAGTGGGAATCCGCGGTTGTTGTTGTTGTTGCTGCTGCTGTTGCTGTTGAGGTGGTTGTTGCTGCTGGTAGTTGCGCGAGAAATTTTGCCGACCATGTGCAGAGGATGAGTTTTCATGTGAGCGTGGTGGTGGTGGTGCAACTGGTGCATCCCTATTTCCTGAATCATAGTTATCTTTCAGCTGTCCTCGGTACCCGTCATAGCTGCTGCTGCTGCTGCTGTTAGTCTGATTTCTTGGAGGACCATACTGATAATCCGATGAGGATCTATTGTCAGGCCCTCCTCGATTTTGAAACCTAGGGGGTCTCTGTTGGCCAGGTTCGAGTTTTGCTCCTTCCCGCTTATCGAATCGATTATCACGACTATCGAATCGATTATCACGACTATCGAATCGATTTTCACGATTATCACGATTATCGAATCGTTGATAAGAATCGCGACCTCCACTAGGCACTGTATCATAACCACGATTGTTACCACCACCTCGGTAGCCACGACCCCTGCCCCCTCCACCACCCCAAGATTCACTGTGAGATTCTCTAATGTTCATTCTTCCCATGCTGTCCTCTAAATCCCGGCTTCTTCCGTAACCTCCTCGGGAAGGAGGGGCGGCGTTCGACTGAGGAGGAGCAGGCTTATTATCACTTTCGGATTTTATTTGACCTTCGATAAATCCAAAGAGTGAAATACTTTTCGTGGGTCTCTGGTATTCAGCCGGAACGTCTTGCTCTTCATCATCATCTATTCCCTTCCCTTTTTTGCGGCGGTCTTTTCTTTCTAAAACTGGCTTTGGAGGCTCTTTGGGAGCACCGTCTTGGCGTTTCTTTGACTCCTAATAAGTAAAGTATATACAATAAACGGAACACTCAAAACTCAACTCATTCAAATATTTATAACATCAAAATATGATGATGTAAAAATAATTTAACCAACGTACCTTCAAAAATTTGAGAGCCTTTTGATAGTTTTTAAACCGGTTCATGGCGTATTCTGCCTCATTTTGAGAGAAGCCTTCGTCCATAATATCAGTAATCTCTTTATCCAAAAGCTAAAAGGTGACATGATTATATTAGTTAACACAAAAATTACTCAAATCTCAAGCTAACAATAATTAATGTACAACAATAGATTAATATGTCAACAAACGTACATGCTTATTGGGTTTCTGGAACTTTTGTTTGTTAGCTGTAGCCTGGAGCTCTGAGATTGCTTCATCCCTCTGCATATCAAATTGAGATTTTGATCCACTCGACTGCCCGTCCCTTTTTTCGTTCACGACATCCATTGCCTATATAATAACAAGTCATAAAGTTAGTTTGATCATTTTCCCAAAATTCACAAATAGCAAAGCAAGAAAATTATCAAATTATAATAATAATAGTCTATTAGGCGTACTGCCAACATACAACTTTTTACCTTCATCTTTCGTAAAGCTGCCACATCTATAGAGGGTTTATATCCAAACGGCTTCCATGGAGGCGGACCTTCCCCCTCGACGGAACTCCCAGTGTAACCCCACTCGTGCTTGAATGCCATTTTCTTCTGAATTTCCCATTTTTCATACAATTTTGCAACCCTTCCGCCCAGCACCTCGCAGTTGTTTCTTGTTAAAACAAAGATGCTTCCTTGTACCGGTATGGGTTGTGTGGTTCTTATTTTAGTACCGGGTGCTGTATTCAAACTGCAACGGGAACATATTTTTATTGCTTAATTTTAAGAAACTAAGTATGTATTCCCCAATCAGTAAGATTGACTATAGCAATCTTCCTAAAATTAAGTTGTCGTCAAGCTCAAGAAACACTTATATAAGTATATTGCCATAATATATTGCTTTGCTATATATACCTTATTCCCGGACAACTGTCAGGCACCAATGCATATCCTTGGCTTTGTCCATCAGTGACCGCAATTTTGATGGTATGCTTATCCGGGTCGTAATTTGGCTTGTCATAAGTTGGAAAGGAGATGTTTGTAATTTGCTGCACTTGGAGCAAACTCCCGATGGGAATCTCTTTCCCTTTCCCCACACATTGTTTTAGAAACGGAGTTATATCGTCTACTGTCGTCAGATCTTCCTGTTGTATACATAACATAATACAGTGGAATAAATATAAATAGCAATTAAAGCAATATTGAAGCCTTTTATAGTGCCATATCTTCTTGCTTATTAAAATCTCCACTCCACCACCACACCACATCACAGTGAATAGTAAAAAAAAGTTCAAAAATGTTAATTTACTTTGTTTTATAGAACTTACGTGAATAATTGAATCCATGTTTAGCAAAGTAGCAGAGCTTCTTGAATCTCAAGAGCGAAGAAGGTAATGGCGAATATATGGCGACAACTTAACGCTATATATTATGCAATATTGTTGATTTTTATTCTCAACAACACCTGAAATGGTGATGAGTTAATTAGTACATCTACATGTTTGTTACTTTTAACATTCTTGTTCTAACCTACACGACCCAGTTTTATAATAAATATGACTCGCTCGACGCTGGAAATTTTGTACTTTTTATTGAACCCAGCGTAAGAAAGACTGACTCTGGTTGAGTTGATGCTGCTGCTTGTATAATATGGACTCATATGTATATAATAATAATTAGAGAATGTCTTTATCTTTTGATAAATGTAACGGAATAAATTGAATACTTTTGTGTGACGTACGTATATACGTTTTTGATATTGTCGCTCACAACATTTATAGTAGCAGCATAAAGCAACAAAGTGAAAAAATGTTCTTACAATTTACCTCTAAGTTATTTCTAACTTGCTGCTAAAAAAACTACACTATATATAACCATAGCGGTTAGGGTACATACAAAAAACTCCCAAACCAATTGGTGTATAAAAAATGTCCGAATTATAATAGACTTTTAACAACACTTTCACAGGGAAACGGTTTTTAGGGCGGCACGACACCTCCAGTAGTAAGTTTAATTCTGTTCATTTAAAGCTATAAAATACCGATTAATAATAGGAATGATTTGATTAATGATGGTACCACTGACTGATTGATATCATCCCTTCGTCAGATCCAAAAACGAACCACAATTGAATTGTGTAGTGTTTCTTTTTACGTATATATATTTTCTTGCCTCTTTAGTTCAATACGAATACGACAATCAAGTTCAACGAAATATAGAGTAGTTATATAGAGGCATGTAATTAGGATGTTAGCAATTCTACCACCTCGGTGGGTAGTATGTAAATAAGTTATCTAGAGAGGTTATAGGTGAGGTGGTGGAGGTGGCTACCACAAGACTTCTTAATCCTAAACGAATAATTTTTTCTTTTCTTTTTTCTTCTTCTATTTTGACCGTCCGTCCGTCGGCTTGCTCACCACATCTGCAATTTCCCAGAGAGCTTTTATATGTTCATTGAGCATTGAGAATAGGAGTACAGGTTTTTCCCTTTGGCTATATGTTGTTGTACCATACTAAATCAACTTGGCTAGGTTATGCTAGGTTATGATGATGATGTAGAAGGAGAGAGTCTTCAGCGCAGCTTGTATTTCATTGCCATTGCATTGCATTGCTCCTGGTTCAGACACCGGAGGGCGAAGGTGCATACTGTATCCCAGACCCAGACAGACAGACGTTTAAAACGCATCTCTCAATTATTTAGATCGGATAAAACATGTAAGTAAATAAATGTCAAATGTTTCATTATGGAGATTCAGCATGTACTGAATGTCAAAATTCAGCAAAAAGATCATGGCATTATTATAACTAGCAAAAATAGGAATTCATCAGGTATTTATTTAAAAATAAAATTTATCAATCATTCAAGTTTATTACTAATATCACATCATTACGCACACAAACCATTCATTAATTTACACCTCGCAATTGGATTGTAGAAGCGAAACAGGCGAAGATATATTATCTTTTATCGTCTTTTATTATAATAAAATACACGGCATTTTACAACGAGATTGAGATTGTTTTACAAAAATTTAAAATGGGTTGACAGGGTTCGTCGAATATCGAAAAGTTGATATTGCTCGACCCATATAAAACAAAGAAATAAACAGCGCATTCATATAGGTGGCCAGGAAATAGTTTGAAAGTTTCTGAACGACATTTACGACAGTTTTTTCATAGTTTTGGCAGTATCGTGTATCGTCAAACCAAGGAAAAACTTTTTTGAGAAAATAGTTTGACTCGTTTTTAGTTTCGACTTCCGCTCAGGTCTTGCAATATCAAGCTACATAAACTGTAAACCCATACAACAATTAAATCATGCGTATTAAAATCGGGGTTGCAAAAATGGCAGCAAAAGCCTTTTGCATTGCAAGCAAGGTTAACAGGGATTATTTTAAATTCCTGGAATTATTTTTGTTGCTGGGTGGGACCACTCCCAGGCTTTATTACTTTTCCCTGAAACCCCGCAAGCCCAGTTTCCGAACGCAACGGGATTTCAGAATTTGGGAGATTGGAGAGCTTAAGCTAAAAGTTCACCACACCACAAAGAAAGACCCCTCAAGGATAAAACAAAACATTAATTTTATACAAACGTATACTAAACGAAAACTGAAATTCATTAACAGGTCAAACTGTAATGAGCAATCCTGCTTTCCAGATTCAGGTGTCAGGGCTAAGTTTCAACATGCGTGTTGTTTTGCGTTCACTGGGTGTTCGCCCGGTTTCAGGGATGCTTGCATGCAACCGCATTTTTTGCAACCCCGACTAAAATCTATCAATATCAATAAGTTGGACCATCGTCGTCGTCACGGTCGTCGTCGTCGCCTTCCCCATTATCAAAGTAGGATAAGGCATAGTCCGTTCCCACATCCATTTCCTCATCGATGTCTTCCTCATTCTGAAAATCCCAAATTAGTTTTAAGTATTATTACCCAGCCTTGTCAATTTAATTGAAAGGAATAGAAACTAAACTCTACTTAATAATTGTAAAAGTATTTTTACCTCGTCAACCTCGTCAACGTTAGCTTCTTCCTTCTCTTCTTCGTCATTGTCTTCCTCCTCCTCCTTAGGAACCAACAAGGGCTTCTCCCCTTCCTCTCCATCAGGCAAATCTTCAACTTTTCGTTTCATTTCTTTGGCTGCAGCCGGCTTACGAGCAAGCGGCTTTGTTAATTCATCTGGGAAACACGAGTCCGGGAGTCTATAAACCAGGTGCGGTTTCAAGGCCAGCGGTGATTTGTACTGATCTGTGTAGCGTTCCACATGGAATCCACTACTTTCACTCTTGCTTTTATGCTCCACCGAAAAGTTGCTTTTAAAGTACTGCGACAGTTTGGTGTAAACTTTAACGGAATTTGCAATGTCCGGATCAACTGGTGCAGGTTTAGGAGCAGGTGGGTACAACGGGGGAAGCACTGGGTTTAAATTATCGTTCACGTTTGAACCACTCGGCCCAGCACTGTTCCTTCCTCCGGTTTTAGGCGTTGTCGTGGATGACCGGGACATTTGCCGCTGCTTAATAATCATGGTGACTGACTTGGGCTCATTTGGGTTTGGGGCTGCCATTGTTTTTTACGATATAATAATATATCTCAAATTTTCAATCTTCACCACCACCAACTGCTGCAGCTACCTTGGTCGTCGAAGAATTGGTTGTCGGGATGATAATTTGCTCTTCTTGTGACTCCTCTTGAAACTGCTCAGGGTCGTAAATCACCTTTAATATTAGGGAACAACTAGGGCACGTGGCTACCTCTTCACCACTCATCAACTCTTCCTACGATTTAACAATAATAAAAGAACAAAATAATTAAATAAACACTTTATTTTGTAATCCATTTTCCTTCCTACATTGAAAAATAAAACTCGTAAAAACCATCATTCATTAATTATTAAGGATAAGTATAACCATTAAAAATAATATCATCAATTGAATTACTTTAGTTATCTGAAAGCGGTCACCACAGGGGCAAGGGTAGTAGTACGTCTCAGACTCTTCGTCCCACTCAAAATCCTCGATCTCTACTTCGTCATAATATGATGTCATATCCGTCATCCGTTGGCCTTTGACATGCGTACCACTGACGTAGCACTACACTCAAAGTCCTATCAAGTATTATTATTACGATACGATGTATCAACTCTCTGCTCTGAAAACAAATGACAAAACAAAATATTCCCAAAAAAAATTACAAATTGAAATAATAATCAAGACACACATTCAACATTCAACATTCCACAATTTTTTTTCCTCCGAGAATCTCACAAAAAAGTCTTATATATTATGCTCCTACCTATTAACCTAACCAGTCTCCTTACAAAAATGTAAACTAAATAAAAAACCCCGAATCTCTCTGGTAAAAAAAAATATTGACTACTGACACTGACTAGACTCCCAAATAATGAAATGACAACTTTTTTGGTCTTCTGTCTTACCTTCTTCTCTGAACAACACCACCAACCAACCAACCAAACCGTTGTTGACCGTTTTCTTGTTGACACGAGAAATTTATTCACGTCTACACCTTCAATCTTGAGTTATGTTACAACAATTAAAAGTATGTATAAAAAAATCTGTAATTATTTTAAAACTCGAAAACTGTATTAAAAAAGGATGCGATGCGAATGGCTAGTAAGTAGTAATAAGTGATTTTTTACACGAACGACGAAGAAGAAGGAGGCCCTCCTCTTTACTACTCAACAACGACGAGTTGTTGTAACTTGATTCTTTCTGAGACTGAACAGAAGAACACAGAACACTCGTTCTTCTCTCTCTGTGATTGACTGTGTGAGAGAAGAGAAGAGAGAGAACAGAAGGATTTTTGGTTGTTGTTGGGTTGGATTTACCATTTTTACCATTTACTTCATCCATCCACACAGCAGTCCACACACAACGCAAAACGTGCAGGGAACATGCTGTTTAAATTTCGTGTCCGGAGAGAACGTCATCTCGGCATCATGTGCGACAAGCAGAATACATGTATTCCTAGTACATTATTACTGTACGTTATATACGTTATTACATTCTATTACTGCATATTGCACAATGCACAGTGTGTGTGTGTGTGTGTGTGTGTGTGTATGGTTTATTTTCAAGCCATACAAACGACTTTGGAGCCGATAGAAACAGCCCTCATCACCGACATACATACCAGAATTAGAAGGACGATAGATTCTGCTGCTGCTGATGATAATAAATGATGATGATGATGATGATGTGAGAGTTTCTCCTTATCCCAAAATCCTACCTACCTAACCCAACCATGCTCTATATACGTTACGTTTATATGTGACGTTTTTTTACCTCTATCTAACTAACCATTTACATATATATATTTATCGCAAAGTCGAGTTGTATATTATTATGGATAAAATGTCGTCCCTCCTTCTGGTTAGCCGACACAACAAGAAGTCCAGCTGAGCAACATAAAATAATTTAATTCGTCATCTTGCTGCTGATGATGGTAATTAAATTATAGGAGAAGTAAATTTAAACGACAAATAATGGGGCTAGTAGGTTAAAAAGGATAGTATCCAACCTCATTTTTTTGTGGCCATTTTTTGTTATAGAATATTCCGACGAATTTGATTTTGGAATTATGTAGTTTAATTCCAAATTGAGTGAAAGTGACATGTAGGATATTATTACATATACATATAATATATTTGTTTCTGTGTGGAGTGGGTTAAAGGTTAAAAGTGAGAATTTAGTTAGTATAGTTTTCAGTTTGATTGTGAATATTTAAAAGACGCAATAAATTAAATCGCAATATATAATTCATAATAATAAAATGGAGGGCTCGAGCGATTCTAAATCAAGTCGGGGCTTGTCTGCAGTAAGTATATAAAATATTAGACATTTTCAAAGTTATACGTTATTATACTTTTTCTACAATATTTTACCTATGGTATTCTTACATCTTAAACCCCAATTAACTTAAGCTATTAAAAACCAAATGGAACGAGACTAATTAAATTACACTACACTACACTAACAACAACAACAACAACAACTAAATATTTACCTTCTTATTTGTCCAAGTAAAATTGCCAAGACTTTTAGATCCAGTCACCACCAGTAAATTTTACACGAGACACTACACACTAATGACAAAATAAAAAAAAATACTGGAGTGAGAATGAGAAATGAGAGTTCCTTAGTCCATATGTCCATATCCAATGTCAAGTTGCAAGTGGCACAAGACAAGATAGCGAAAAAATGTGGAATGATTGTTTTTTATAGAAACACTGGCTGATTTTATGCAGCAACATAATATACCCAAGAAGTCGAGTATTGAAGAAATTCCTCACATACACGCACACATAGCGTTTTTATAGATAGTAGAATTTAGTGTTGCTGTTGTGCTCTGTGTAAGTATCTATATAAATAAAAGGCAAAGTCCGTTACGTCATTGAAATTCCTTTGTTTTCAACCGTCCGTTGAGCTAACCCTCATCAAAAACAGGTCATCAGTTTCACCTTTTGAAAACTGTCTAATGTTAATGAACATTTGTAGACGTAGTATAAGGAT
>JAANSN010001445.1:0-33468 GCA_036850665.1 Dicranocentrus wangi
CTATGTCTTGAGCAAATTAACAAAGCTGTATACTTTTACGAGCTCAGCAGAAGATTTCATAAATCACGACGATACCATTTGTATGCTGTATTAGATTTGCAGATTTGTAAGAACATCAGCCTGGAATTGGAATACATATTATGAGTGTGTGGTCATGTGGAATGGATCTAATCTCTTCATGTATGCACATGTGCACAGTATATGAGAATTTATATGTATGTTTGAGTAAAATCGTATTATAATGTGATATTGTGATATATATTCCAGCATATTACATATTACACATATTTCAGCCAATAGTTGGGTATACTTTATCAAGAGCTAGAGCTAATCTCCCCTCCGCTTTGGGATCATCTTCAACAACACAAGATTGCATTTGCACGTAAAGAAATTTTATAAGGATGTACAATGTAAACCTCCAGTTCCGTACTTCACTCACACATATGCTATATATATCCAGCACAAGCTCACATTTTCACATGTTCACTCACTACAGTGACTAAAGTAGACATCCTCATCGTTTTTCTCGCTGGAATGGCATGTTATTAGTATGATGATATGATGGTTTACATTTTACATCTGCAGGAGAGCAAATGTAGGAAATGAAGGAAGGATATTAGTAGAGAGTAGAGAGCAGAGCTTGTTGTTGACTTGTTGGAAAAGTCGAAAAAGTGTCAGGTCAGGAGATAACTAAATATACGACCCAAAATATCACACAACAGGCATGTATGTCACATTGTGTGCAAATACTGCAAATATTAATAATAATACTCTTACTGAGGAAAAAGTGTTTAAGAATCTCAAGTAACGAAGTGGTTGAGCGAGTGTGCAAACCATGGATTTGTAAAAAAACGCAAATATGTGAGTATAAGTCAAGTTTTACTTCGCTGCCAGTCTGCAGCCTGCAGTTCAAGTAAGTTGATTTATCTCAACTGACAGACACATAATTTTATATGGATTTAAATGCACATTTCTGAAGAATCTGAACAAAAGTTGTGCAGAGATGAGTATGTTTATTTCGCTGCTTTGGCCAAAAAAAACTTATCAGGTTTGCTTGAGTAGTTTTGGTTTGAACAAAAATGTTTCACATTTCAAAACTTGCTGATTTGAGAATACTTTCCATAATTGTTCAAAATGAACTATGGCACGTGTGTGTTGTTTGTTGAGGAGGTCGTAGGGAAATGTGTTAACGAGTTAAATAACCTTTGATTAATGCGCAAAATGGTTGTATTAAACTAACGAAGGCCTGATCTGATTCAGTTCAGCATTAAATTTACTGTATATACACATGGATTGACAATCCTCTTCCTCTCAAAACCAAATATACCTATAGATGCTAAAATTTATCGTATAACATGCATGGAGTTTTGTTAATTGCATATCGCTGTTGTAAAGAATACGTAAAAAGTCAGAATTTGCTATCCTACATAAGAATAAGGATACATAGTAATAGCAGCGCAGTATATTTATAAGACGTACTTTTTGTCTAAACCGAACGAACGTTTGATGGATGGTGATAATAAGGAAAACAAATGCACAATAAAACATTTACTCAGTTACCCTCTAGCGAATTATTGGCACGATTTTTATTGTCTTTTTATTTCGGAGAACTTCAGAATGCTTTTTACGTTTACACACTGTATGTATTATAGAGTTCATTGAAGAGAAGACTATAGTGACTAAAACCCACTTATAAAAACCTAATCAAATCACAAATACATTATATACGGGTGATTTATGTTTTTTGTATTCACATTTGCAGGTCTACTGACGATTGGACCACACCACGTTTGGTTTAACGCGTAGTGACTTAAAATGAAGGTCGTACCGGTGGTCGAAATTGGCCAAAGGGTCCAACTTAAAATATAAAAACCTAATCAAATCACAAATACATTATATATGGGTGATTTATGTTTTTTTGTATTCACATTTGCAGGTCTACTGACGATTGGACCACACCACGTTTGGTTTAACGCGTAGTGACTTAAAATGAAGGTCGTACCGGTGGTCGAAATTGGCCAAAGGGTCCGTGCATTACCTCCACTACCACACTTTATTACAACGCACATAAATTTCACGACGATCTCAATTTCACAACTTTAATATTCATGTTACTTAACCGCAATGATTAGATCTGAGCACATTCCCACCATTATGCAAAGAAATACGCTAGGATTAGGATTAGTATCGTTTCTAATATTCTGGCAAGTAGTACTTTTCAGTAATGGAGCTGTTGCTACCAGCTCAACCTCGAGCCCACCAACTCCATATTGGAGGCTACTTGTACCTTCAGATGAAGGCTCAGAATACAATGATCTCATGATGCCATGTAATAGGTCGCGATATCACATAAGTAATTCCACGTACGGGGTTATCTCGGACGGACCTGGAAATTATACTCCGGATACAACTTGCGAGTGGCTTATTGAAGGTAAGTTACAACCCTCAAACACTTCTGTGAACAATTATATTTGACAGATAGAGCTAAATTGAGGTAAAATTATAACTTTCATAGCACCTAAAGGCCACTGGATTAGTTTACGATTAGAGGAGGTGAAAACGGAGTGCTCATACGACTATTTATTCGTTTTTGACGGAAATTCCTATCAAAAAGGCCAAGGGAGGTTGTTGGCGTCTTTCAGTGGGACATCTAAGCCCCAAGTCACCTTACTTGCTCAGTCCGGATACGTAAGAATTTTCTTTAAAAATATTAGTATATCATATCAGTCGAATACTACACTTAGCACAGAGTGGGTTCTATTAGGTCTATAAAGTGGGCGTTCCTAAATTTGAGTCTTCTAAAATTTCCAGATGCTAATATTGCTATTTTCGGATCCAAACTACACACTGGATGGATTTAAAGCAGAATATTCAATTTCGACGTGTCCGCTAAATTGCTCAGGAGCCGGAGAGTGTGTACAAATCCAAAATGAGCACATTTGTAAATGCTATGAATCAGAATCTCGGTCTGGGTTTGCTTGCCAAAATATTTCTAACGCTAACTCAACAACACTAATTACTGAGCCCGGAAGCGAGGCAGATTCGCAGCACGTTAATCATCTAATATCTGCCAATTACAAAAGTCCATTAGCAAGAGTTGGCCACTCCGCTGTGCAAATAGATAATGACATATATATTTTTGGGGGATATGACCTAAACGACGTACTAGACGATGTGTGGATGGTGAATTTGGATAGCAACAATTCAACACAGATTGTGAAAGCTGCAGACGAATCATTCTGGCCCACTGGACGGTATGGCCATGCAGGTGTTGCATATCAACACGGATATTTGATTTATGGTAATTCTTTTCTAAATACTGACTTTATTTTGAATAAATTTACAAAGATTCGAATTAAATTTGTGCTGATTAAAATGTAGGGGGTCACCTCAGGGATGCCGGAATAACAGATGAACTATTATACTTTGACGTAAGAAAAGGAGAGTGGACACTAATCCCAAGTAATGGTCGATTACCGGGTTTGGCTTATCACAGTGTAACAAAAGCGGATTCCTACTTTTACGTCTACGGAGGAGGAACGAAATGGGGAGGATTTTCTCATAGCATGTACAGATTTCAGGAATCTCAACCATCCGAGTGGGAATTAATAATTTCTGCTTGTTGTGGAAAACCTGAAGACAGAGCTGTTCTAGGCCATTCCATGACATTTTGGCCCTCAAAAAATGCACTTGTATTGTATGGTGGTGTTGGAGCTGCAGATGTGGGCCGCTTCTCAAAACTTTCCAGTAGTATTTATTTGTACCTGATTGAAAATAATAGCTGGCTGAAGGTCGACTACAGAAGAAATGGAGGGTTGCCGTTTGGTTTAGTTCCAGAAAGAGCCTTTCACACTGCTCACATTGTGGGTCACTATCTGACAATCCTAGGAGGTTATAGTCATGTGCACAACAGAGATGAAACCTGCTACGCCACATTCATCCTAGTGTACAGTTTGGAATGCCATATATTTCTTCCTGAGAAAGCATCTGTGAAATTGGACGAAGGGATATTTGCTCATCAGTCCCTCGTTTGGAAAGAGGAACTCGTGTTCGTAGGGGGTTATCGCGGGTACTTGAATCAACATTTGGGCAGGCTTCCCCTTCCATTTAGTAACAGAACAACTGAGTCATGTGCAGAGTATGATCGTTGGCAATGTGCTTCAGACCCAAAATGTGGATGGTGCCCTTCCAGCAAACCTTATCCAAGTCCAAAGCAAGCGGAACCAAGATGTTTCGAGAAAACATCAGGTTCAAATTGTACTACGAATCTTCATACTCTCCAGTGTCCTGGGATTTGCCCGTCGCTAACATATTGTATGTCATGCACATTATCTCACTTCAATTGCGAGTGGTGCGATTACACGGAACAGTGTTGGAAAAAGGATGAAATTCGAGACAACTGTATTCCAAAGCCCTTTGCAAATGACAAGTCCTTGAAGAGCAAAAGTAGTGAATGCTTCGATAAAAGTTATCGCTTAGGATTAACACAAGTCGAGTATCGCTTCCCAATAGACTTCAAGAACCCTGACAATGTAAGAATTACCAACTCCTCTTCGCTGATTTTACCTCGCGATTATGCTGGAGGCAGTGGAAATAACCGAGAAGTAATTTCTGAACTCAAGGGATTCTTAGAAGCTTTCAATTATGCTGCTAAAAAGCTAGAAATTTGTACTTCGCTAGCGTCAGTAAACTTGACCTTATCCAGTTTTGAGGAAACCTCCAGCACCACCTTCAACTGGACAGATCATCACACTTGTTACAATCTTACTTTTAAATCTGGAAAGCAAGTCTTATTACTTCCTGACCTTCGGCTTGAAGTAGCAGTAACTGCCAAAAGTTATGGTCCTGAAGTGAAACAGGAAAAATCTGGAAGGTAAAGTCAGGAGAGATTGTACAATGTCGAATAATATGTCGATTAAATTGATAGATTATATTTGACATATGACTAAAATATATGTCATGATTCTGCCTAAAAAATTAATACTTTTGTCCAAGCAGGGTATTTATTCAACAAAAGTACACCGGGCATTCCAGCTTAAGAAGTCTAAAAAAGGAAAACTTACGACCATATGAGACTGCTGAGAATTGCTCAATTCATCTCACTTGTTTAGCGTGTATGGTTAACGCGCTATGTGCATGGGAAACTGAAAATTCAAAGTGTATCAACAGAACTACAAAAATTTACAAGGAGATCAGTGTGTATCCAATAGTTTTGAGTCCGGACGAATGTCCTTTATGCTCCGACAAGCGTTTCTGCGAGGAGTGTCTTCGTAAGCCTATTGGAGGTGTGGACTGCGAATGGGACGAAGTCGAAGCTAATTGTAACAGACGCGGCCGACATGGGGGCAATACCACCAAGTCTGTTGACGAATGTCCTTTGGAATGTCATTTACGGAAAAACTGTAGCACCTGTCTCAATTCTCCGGGGTGTGTGTGGTGCGAGCAACAGCAAGAATGCTTCGTTTTCTCGGTATATACGAGCATATATCAGTTTGGGAAATGCTACCAGTGGGCAGACAAGCCAGAACAATGCTCGAGGTGTGAAAAACAGATGAAATGCGAGCCATGTGTTGAGCAAATGGTATGAATTATGGTTATTAAATAGTTACCTATATTTATGAGACTGTAAATGCTCCTACTTAGTTAATTTATCGCCTGATGTGACTTTACTATCCCTAGGGTTGTGGGTGGCTGTATGATGAGCAAGGCGGTGGAATCTGTATCGAAGGAGACTTTTCTGGGCCTTACTCGCTACCGGTTGTTCCCCAGCTAGAACCAACCGAAGACTCGGATTTCTCTGAAGATAATCATATACATGATCTCGCTGTGAAAACATATGCAAATAAAACCTGGACTTACAGTGTTTGTCCAGGAGTTGATGAGTGTGCGTTAAATCTGCATGATTGTACTCATCCGAATTCGACTTGCGTCAATACTCCAGGCTCTTATAAATGTCTCTGCGCGCCAGGATACACGGGGGATGGACGTACATGCGAGAAAACTTGTTTGCACCCATGTAAAAATGGGTTTTGCTCATCGGAGTACGTTTGCGAATGTGAAATCGGGTATAATGGTGTAGACTGCTCGGTTGATTGTGGTTGCCACTATCATTCATACTGTGAAAGTGGCCGCTGCGATCAGTGCATGCACTACACGACTGGTGAAAATTGCGAGGAATGCTTGGATACTACTTACGGAAACGCCACCTTGCAAGATGTTGGATGCAGACCATGCGAATGCAATGGTAATGTAGACAAAAATTACTGTAATTATAACCCACCACTTGAATACTACATGTTTTGGTTTGAATTGAATGTCTTGCTGATATTTGAATTTTGTTGTAGGGCACGGCGATGTTTCCAAAGGATTTTGTGATAAAGTTTCGGGCACATGCTATTGTCTCCATAATACAGAGGGTAAACATTGTGAACGATGCTCCGCTGGTTATTACGGGGATCCAAGGAATGGACAACCGTGCTACAAGAAATGTGGTGGCAGAGTGTTTCTTAATGGTAGCGAAGGCTACTTTGGATTCCTCCCTGCATTACATTCGTATGCGCCCAAAGTCACATCCAGAAGATATGGTCATGTCGTGCCAGTGCAACTAGAAGGAGATCATAATACGTCTCCAAATGTCCCCATCATAAGGCACTGTTTATGGCTTATTCAAGCATCCCCTGAAATTTCTGATGAGGATAATCAAGAACTAAACAACAACGAGCCCATGCACGAGGAGTTAGTTATCGAGATTGGGAAGGAGTTTTATATTCCCTGTGTTAGAAACGGTTTACAAATCTACAGTTCCTGGGCCGGATCCCGATACCATGCTCCATTGATTGCAACAGTCTGTTCGGAAGATTTTGAAACTCCAGACATACGAAAAAATGTACTTGTTACAGTTCCTGGCAGAACGGCCGCTATACTTTTTCAATTTGCACAAATGGCAAGTGTAAAATTCTCGTTTAACGCTTCATTCCGGTTAATAAGGAAGAGAACGTTTACACCGTCCCATCCAGTAGTTACTGATTCACCAATCAAAATATCTAAACTATACGATGGGAAATCCGTTCTTAGCCGATTCGGCCATAGTCTGCACCTGGAATCAAAGAACATGTGGATTTTTGGAGGATATTCGTTATCACATGGACCACTTAACGACATCCGTCATTATGATAGAGAGTCCGGAATGTGGGTTCCTCTTACAATAACTGTGATTCAGAGTGAAGAAGCCGTTCCACCGGCACGATACTTTCACGGAGGAACTCTGACTCCATCCTCAACCATACTGATTCACGGCGGGATCACTTCTAATCTCACGTTTTTATCCGATACATGGAAATTTGATACGCGTTCTTCACGTTGGACCAAGATTTGCGAGGACCCTTCTGATAGTCCAAAGTTGGCTGGACATACGCTTACTGTTAAACCTGATGGGGATACCTATATCGTCATCATGATAGGAGGTTTTAATGCTGCGCATGGTTTCTCTGATAAAGTATACGTTATGTCTGCTAACGAATGTTGGACGCATGTGGACACATTGGGCTCAAGCCCAGTTGGAGTATATGGCCATACGGCGGTATATCATCAACAATCGGACACTGTCTATGTTTTTGGCGGAATGCTGTATGATTCTCATCAGGTTATCATGTCTTCTAAACTGTACTCTCTACACTTGCCGACAAAAAGATGGTCTGCCTTGCCACCCAGCGACGATAATTTCTGGCCTTCACCTCTGTTATTCCCTCCAAGGAAATTATTTCATACCGCAGTATCTACAGATACTTACATGTTGATCATTGGAGGATCTGGAAATACGCGAAATGTGTCGATGATTGCTTACGTTTACTCCTGTAACTCGTATCACGTAATTGATCAAATTGAGGGTCAAGAAGAGTTGAATCGTGTGGCGTCTGCAGCGTCCATTTACGGATTTCAAGTGCTCACAATGGGAGGCCTGCGTAAGGGCTCATCGACAGAGTCAATATATCAGATTTCACTCTCCCAGGATATTCTCTGTGGAATTCAAAATACTAGTGAGCATTGCAAAGCTGGGATGTACTATTCTGTTGCCACCAATATTCGATTTTGGCCTGGAAAGACATGCTCATCCGTTAGGTTTCAAGAGGATAAGTGTGACAGATTAAAGTCTTGCGCCGAGTGTTTGGCTATGTGGCCTATACATCCTAACTCATCACAGGTTTGTTAAACATATTTTATATCATTTTAGAAAACTGGTGTCACATTAAGACTGACCCAGTCTTAAGGAAGTTTATATATTTTGTTTAACCAGGGATGCATATGGTGTACGAATCACTTTAATCATGGTCGCTGTATATCTGCGACAAGCACATGTGACGCAGAGAATCAACGGGGCCAAAGACACAAAGTCGTTTCGGATTCTTCGAATTGTTACGATTGTAGCGCTTCACAATGTGAAAAATGTGCTGGAACGTCTGGGTGTATGTGGTCCCGGCAGATAATACGAAGTGGTATGAGTCATTTTCTAGTTGAAAAATTAAGTATTCAATTCAATTACATATACGCTCAGATATAAATTTTGTACCAAACCGTAACTCTTAAATCAAATCTTTATTGCAGCGCAACGCGGAATTGAAGTCCGATTCACTCCACAGTATGACTGGAGTTGTGTGCCAAAGTTTATCCTTAACACCACCTCAGTGAGTGTCCACTCGTCACCTCCGGCTCCTTGCAGCGCTCCGTGTTCGGACTTCACAACTTGCCAAGACTGTGTGAAATCGACAGGAAACGAAGGGGGATTTTCGGCATGTAGATGGAGCGTTGCTTTGAATAAATGCATTTCTCCAGCTCACACACCGCTAATGTGCTTCGGAGGTGTGTGTGGAGCAATACTGCAGTCTGATGCTTCGATTTGTCCACTGGATTGTGGTATTTCAAGATCGTGCTCAACATGCCTTCAAAATCCCATGTGTGGCTGGTGTGCAGCTGAAAATAAAAATGGAGAGGGAGTGTGTGTTGCTGCTGAGAAGGTGGTCGGAGAAGGATTTTCGTGCGGGACTGGCCTCAACTGGTCTTATCAGGAGTGTCCCAAGGAAAATGAATGCACAAACCTTCATCATGACTGTGATCCCATTAGTGAGCAATGTATTGATCTAGATCAAGGCTATCGTTGCCAGTGCGAAGAAGGGTATGAAAAGAGAGAGGCTGGGTGCATTCCGATTTGCACTCCAACCTGTTTGAATGGAACGTGTGTTGCTCCCAACAAGTGCCAATGCGATTTTGGGTTTGTTGGAAACAATTGTAATCAAAAATGTAACTGCAATGGACACTCAAACTGCCTTGAAAATGATTTGGACAATTGTATAAACTGCTTGAATAATACTCAGGTAAGAAATTTAAGTTAAGTATAGATGGGATTTATTGATAACTCACTTTTTGAACGTGTTTTGAAACCTACATGAACACACACACGCAGGGTCCTCATTGTGCCAACTGTAAAGCGTTTTATGTGGGAGACCCGAAGGACAATGGAAAGTGCATACCGTGTCACATGTATTGCAATTCGCATAGTTCCGTTTGCCTTTCAAAAGAAAACTATAATATATGGTGCAACGCCTCTTCCTCTTCTGCTGGCTACTTTGATCCTGATAAATTAAGGGAAGAAATACTGGCTAGTGGGGTGCTCTCAGGTCCAGTAAACGTAGCGTATTGTTGTGAATGCAGGAATAATACAGTTGGCGATACATGTTCTGGGTGTTTACCTGGTTAGTGTGATATGATATAATATTATGATAAAAAAATTAATACTAAATTTTGAAACACTCCCCTTGATTGTGTTTTTAATGTAATAGGCCACTTCCGAGATAGTGATTTAACTCAACCATGCAGAAAATGTGAATGCAACGGGCACTCTGATACTTGTGATGCAGACGGGGGCCTTCTCTGCCAGTGCGGAAATAATACGGAAAGCGAAGACTGCACTAACTCAATGAAACAAGTATGTGTGGTGAAGTCTATTTAAGGCTGTAATTGATGATGACGATACTTATTCGACATCTATAATTGTTGTGATTTCAGAATTCACATTCGCCTAGTTCTTGTCTAAAAATGCAGTGTGCAAAATGCAAAGATCAATATTTAGGATCACCTACCACTGGCCATCAATGTTACAAGCAACTAAATGTGGATTTGGAAAGTTGCTTTAGCCCAGAAACAAGTTAGTAAATATTTAGTATGTTAACATAGATGCTTGATCAATGTCAATTGTTAGATTTTATAGAGAAAAAACCCTTGAACAATTTCTTATATGTTTGTTGCAGAATCGTGTCCTCTGAGTCCTGAGCCATTATTATCAGGTAAATGGAGTTCCCAATGAAAAGTATTGAAGACTTCAATAATAAAGTTGGGAATGTTGACAAATTTGAGCAATTTTGTTTTTAGGACGAACGTCTTTCTTTGCAATACAGCCAAAGTTTATGAATGTTAACATTAGAATATGGTTAGATGTTACTATTGGGTCCATTAACGTTTACTTGGCATCTAAGGATGATACATTCTTGGTGCACTACGATAATCAGAGTAACTTACATAGGGTATGCAATGTTACTACTATTCATACAAATTAATTTTACAAGACTTATTCTTGGATAGGCGCCTGATAATTTTTCCTTTCCAGGTCGAGTTTGACATGAAATATGGACTTGCTGGAGTACGAAACGACATTGGACGAAGTCAATCATCCAGAAATCCATTTACATCAAATGACGAAGTAATACTTGATGAAGAATCTCATTTTTTTGATTCCCTGTTACACGAAAACCAGTCTGATATTGATCCAACAAGTCAACCATTAACTACCGCTATTCCTGGAATGGGATACAAGTTGGTTCAAGTAGAGGCAGCCGGCTTTGCTAGTTACCAGACTGTAACTGACCAGAAAGCAGTTCTTTTAGTGAAAAATCTCAGAAACCGCCTGGTCGTAACTTTGCCACAGGTACTGGGCTCTGTAGATAAAACAAGCTTTAAGTTAAATTACAATGATGCTTTGCAACTAAACAACGTTTGCACCTGATGTTCCAGGAAAGCCATGATCTCAGATTAACTCGCTTTTACTTAATCCTCGAAGGAGTTGGTGATAAGTCGTTTGGTAGTATATTTTTTAGGTAATGAAACGTCCTGTAGAACGTATCTGCACTATAATTTATAAATAGTAAGACAACTGGAAATTAACATTTCTTTTGGTTCTAGGCAAGACCAACAACACATCGATTTATTCGTCTTTTTCTCCGTGTTTTTCTCATCCTTCTTCATTTTCTTAAGTTTATGTGGAATGCTCTACAAATTTAAGCAAACCGTAAGTCTCCCATCATCATGATCGGTATCATTCTCTCTTTAACATGAGTTTGTACTTTGTACTTCCATTGCTTTACTCTCTTGCCAGATTGATATTAGAAGAGCCAGACAAAGGCATGTGGACGAAATGCTTAGTATGGCTAAACGCCCTTTTGCCGTTACAACGGTTATCCTTGAACCTGATCCAAATTGTCAGTTATATGAAGCTTACACGCAATGCAGGAAAGTTTGTCGCAAAGGATGCATATGTCTCCGCCCTATATCTGTGGAATATACAACAGATCGGGGTGGGGCAAACAATTCTAATAACGCTGCAGTCTGCACCATGCTGGTTAGTGTTGCTGGCGGGCCATCAGCTCCGGTTAGGCTATGTTTGGCATCAGTACTTGTCTCCTTAAGGCCATACCCTACACACAATATTGTCAGGCGAAGAAGGATACAAACTCAGTAATTAAATGTATAACAAACTTTGTACTTCACATAACCACCTAGGTTTAAATGGCAGCTTTAAGATTCTTAAAAATAAGTACGTTACCACTACATATTATACTGCCGCTGGCGAAATGATATTTGACTGTGAATCTCTTGCTTTTCCTTGTTTTGTTTACTGTATTTTACGTAAATACTTACGTATAAATGATATATTATGTATAATTTGTATCCGGTGAATAAACAACCGTTTTGACTACTATCCAGCGATTCCAGCGTATTCATTTCCGCTATGTTTCGTTGTCGTAATTGGAGCGTGCCTATTTTTAAACATTAAAATATAAAAAATAACCAAATGATATATGCACATGCATACTTTTGCGCATCTCATATAATAAGAAACAAATGAGGAAGAAATTCCACAGCAAGGAACCATACCGGAACCGGAACCCATGATACAAGATGTAATACAAGAGCACGAATCGCATCGAAAACATACTTCATGCATCAGCATCTGTGGTCTGCACCTGCATCAACAAGTGTACACGTACATCAGAGCAGTCCTTAGTCCTGTATTGTTAGCCAGGCGCCTGAATCTCGAGTCGAGTACCTCTTTTACACCGCATATCTACTAAAAGGAATGAAGTAAAGTGCAGAGATCGAGTTAATTATTTGTAGTTTCGTCTTGTATGCAGAATGCAGAAGACGCGTTTACGAGAACGATAGCATAGAACAAACTTGAACAAAGCTACATGGCTAATGTCAACGTTGACATTATAGATGTTGGTCAGCGTCAGTCAGGTAAGTTATGTAACGCAATGCGAAATTTCCTTGTATTTAGTGGTTGACTCTCAGCGTCCTTGTGCCCTTAACCTAACTGGTCGACAATCGCTGTTTGTGGTACCTTTTCTTATGTTATATCAGTTACGACGTACAATGTCGTAGAGAAGCATTGCTGACATCCAATATGCAGGTAGCTCAATTCAACTGAAGTGAAGGAAGCATATTATGGCTACCTACTGATTCTGGTGATCCCGTAAGGCACGCAGGAAATGCTAAACACACAAAAACTTGCTAAATTGTAACAGTACAATAATTACACCAACAAGTTCACGCATGCCAATAAATGAACATGACATATAAATACTAGAGTCGACCTCCTCCACACGTTTAAAGTCCTCGTGGCTCTTACGATTGGTGTAATTAACAATTTAATAAATGCTTTTATTGTTGTGTGTCGAAGATGCAATAATGCATTTGCTTGCACGCATATATGCGTCTGTTCCCCTTGAAAAATGTCATAATCGAGGAAAACCAGATACTCGTCATTGACCAATGTAGCATATTATTGCTTCCTAAAGCGACTTGTAGTTGAAAAGTTGTACAGTCTCGTATGCAACTTCCCCAAATGGTTTTCATCCTGTAGCACAGTTGTACGCCCAGTTATTCGGCCAAAGTGCATTCATACAGTACATGAATGACGGTTGATCCCCAGCGTGGAATTCGATAATATGTAACAAAATAGGGACAAGTCAATAAAGCTAAAGATGTGAAAATTTTTAGCAGATTTTAATCCCAGTGCAGTCACGGGTTTATATGGTCCCTGTTTTTAAAAAAGTGATATAATATTAACTTTGTCAAAATGACGGTTACAAAATCTAAATCTGGGCCGGACGGTCCGAAGCCTCAACAAAAAGCACAGCACTCTCTTGCTCAGTCACTGCCTTCTGCCACATTCGGTGTTCGGAATCTATTTAAAAAGCTGCTCAAGTTAATTTTGGTTTTGGTTGCTCTTGTTTCTTATACTGCAGTTTTACCTGTGTTTTTCATTTTCATGCTCCCAATGTACATTTACAGAGGTCTAGTAATAGTTCTTCAGAAAACGTTGAAACCAGATTGGGTTTGCATTATGAGCAGTAGGGACGCTATAGTTGGCTTAGATGATACAACAAAGCGGTGCGAGTGTATTATTCTAGCATCACTAGTGTTCCGTGGTAAGCCAGATCTCCAAAAGTGCCAGGAACATTTCAAAAAAAATGTGTTGGAAGCTAGGAACTCTGCCGGTACACTATTGTACAGGAAAATGACTTACTACTATGAAAATTGGCTGGGGTTTCCTTTCTGGAAGAAGGAAGCGGATTTCAAACTAGAAGAGCATTTACGACTCTTTGATTACAAAATTAAGGCTGTGGTGAGTGGGAAGGGTGACGAGGAAAAATTTGTAACGGAAGATGAGCTCTTGAAATGTTTAGGGGATATTGAAGCCTTGCCATTCGGAAAAGGAAAATCTCCGTGGGAAATTCTGGTTCTACCGAATTTCATTCCCCGAGTAGGAGATTTACACAGGGACTATTCTGTTCCAGAAATTACAATCCAAAATTCGGGTAATGGTGAAAATGAACGATATTTTGCACTTTTGTTCCGCGTCCATCACACGATTGGGGATGGATACTCGTTCCTGAAAATGCTGATGTGCCATCTTTGTTGCGAGCCAGTTGATACCGTGCCGAGACCACCGACGAGGGATTATAATTTCCTGCTTAAAATGCTACACAGCGTAGCTATACTAATATTCACTCCGTACTACCATTTCAAGGAGTTTTTCATGGAAATTGATCGAAGCATTTGGCATCTTCCTGAAAGGAAGTTGTCAAAGAAGAGTCATTTTGTCACAACAGAACGCATTCCTATGGATAGCCTAAAGCGCATAGGGAAATCATACAAGGTTCCATTAACGGGAGTGTTTCTGGCCGGTCTCGCGGGGGGAATTCATAATTTCCTTAAATTAACGGGAAAGGGTCACAGAATCCCTAAATATATGAGGGCCTTCAGTCCAATGCCTTGGAAGGATCACCCGGCATTAATAACAACGGATGGAATGGCAAATCACTGGTTCATACAAAATTCAGTTGTCTTCAAGACCAATGCTAAATATATGTATACATAAAAAATATTTATATTGCTTGTTTTATGTCAACTAATTTAGGACTTGTGGCGTGTTTGCCATTCCCGTGGCAGAGGATACTCCATTAAAACGAATGCGGGCTGCAAAAAAATCCATGAGAGAGCTTGCGTCCTCCCCAATTTTAGTGACGAATTTTTTCACCATTCCGGTTCTGTTGTCTGCACCAAATTTCCTCACGGACTTTTGGGGAACCAACTGGTATGACAAACTATATTTTTCCCACTTTTTAAATTGTATAAATAAAATTAATTATATATTTTACTACCAGGATGACAAGTATGATTTTGTCCAATTTTCCTGGGCCCGTGCACGCAACTAAAAGCTTTGGCGAATACGCTTTAGACAATTTAATTACGTATGTACCTCACATGCGAG
Source organism: Dicranocentrus wangi (assembly GCA_036850665.1). Lineage (NCBI taxonomy): Eukaryota > Metazoa > Arthropoda > Collembola > Entomobryomorpha > Entomobryidae > Dicranocentrus > Dicranocentrus wangi. The sequence goes on from JAANSN010001445.1 coordinate 15,104, forward strand.
GTTCGGCAGGTATGAAACACTGTTGAATACTGATTAAAAAACAAATTCCCAAATACTTGTAAAGTTGTAACTAATTTTTTGGTAAATGTTCTGTTAATATTAGGTTTAGGAATAATGTTTCCCACTTGTATGGGAAGTGTTCGCTGTACCGTTTCTGTTGACACATCGATACTAAGCGATTATAGCGATGTGCAGTTTCTGGTTAGCTTGATTGATGAAGAATTTAGAATACTGAGGACCCTCCATTCTCCGAATGCTGAAAATCGTGTATAAAAATTACCAGCCTAGGATCAAGTAGCATTAAGTAAAGTAACATGTACATACTATTTATTCCGCTGTTTAATTTATTTTAATATATTTCACCTTATATTCAGAAAAGTTTAAGAACGAATAATACTTTCCAATTATATTTTCATAATGATATAAGTAAGAATATGAATCAATTAACATCCCATTCCATAAAAATCTTCATATCCTTTCACCAAATTTAATTTTAGGAATGAATCACATATTGATTTAGTAATAATTGGTTAATCAGTCACCGAAAAGGGGCAGCTCGGGTACACTTTGTGCATTTACATCACGGAACAAAGTACAAAACCTTTATTTACAACTTGCCATGTTGCTTCTGGCTGGATGCAAAATCGAAACACGAATTTTTGTAGGTTTGAGATAATATTTCTTTTAAATACTTACATAGTAATACGCATGCACAATCATGTTAGGGGCGTTTACTAAAAAGTAAACAATTTTGCAACCTGTTTATTATGATTTCGCATATTGCATCCCAACAATCACGAAACTCTTTTTTGCAATATAAAAAACTCCCCCCGTAACCACTTCATTTTATGATCACCCAAACGTTTCCTTTTATTATTTGCTTTTATGGCCAGTAAAATTCCACTTGCGCTCGTAATTATTTATTCACGCTTAACAACTGGCTGTTTTAATTACCCTCTGTTGGCTCCTTTGTTGCTTGAGGCGTTTCGTATATTAGTTTTCATTTCCACATGATTCATAAAATAGTGTTGCAGATTTTGAAGACGCGAACTGTAGTCATTTCCTTTGTTTTATGAGTTATGATCGCGTTCATCCGCTTGTCATGTGAAACTGCCAACATGATCCTAGTCGTATTCTGCAGTGAAAACTGAAAATCATGATGCTGAACTTTTATCTTGGCACATCAACATGTCGGGTACAAAACTGTAAACCACACTGTTCAAAATATACAACAACATGCCAGCACTATTTATACATTTTTTAAATGCTCTTATCAAATGGCCGTAAAGGGCGGTCTTCCCCTGCCCACATGTAAAGCATCAAGATTGATTTGATTGACATCTGGCTCCATTAAAATTTGTGAAAATTGCATAGAGTGACTGAACAAGCCATGAAGAATGCACACCGTAACAGGAAATTCAACATCCTATCTCGCATTTTTTCCCGTTCTCCTCAATGAAGCTAACCTGAGGGGCTACGTAGTACATAGATTGGATTCATTATAATAGTCCTGCATTACATTGCATTGTTCCCTTCATGAACTTCAGGGAAACGCTTGGAGACAGCAGTCCTTATTTTCATGAAATGCTAATCCTAATGTTAATATTGCTAATTAATGGACACTCATAGCTTTCCGTCGGGATTTCAGGTAAAGCAACTCATGTTACGAATCAATGATTACGATGATTATGGCCATAGCAGGGGTGGGGGTTAGGTTGCAATGAACTCTTTTTGGATGCTGAATCATGCGTACATGTTTCTGTAACAATTCTTTCGCATAATTGTACAAACAAACAGTTCGTTCCTTTGTACATGTCATGAAAAGAAGATGCTCCCTACAAACATTGCCTTTGTTGATATTTTTATGATATGTGATGTTGCATGAATTTAGCTGCATCCTAAGCGGATATCATCAATCAAAACAGGATGGTTTGACAGGTAATCAATGCTCGAATTTCATGAAGTGCAGTAAAATAAAACATAAACTACATCTTCATGCAAGATCACACAACCCATTGGATTTTCTCACGAAGAGAGTCCCCACTTCTCAGTGAAGTTCTGTAGTAGTAATACAATACAATACATACCAGGTAAGTTAGATGGTAAAACATATAAAGCAACACCATTGGTCCACTGTGCTGGTGCTGGAAAATGGATTAGGGATAGTTGTTGGGTTGGGATTTGGGATGTACGCCAGTGGTGGAAGCACAGTACGAACTTTCCTCAATCCATGACTCCTTTTTGTTCCACATCAGCGATAAAAATCTCACAATACATAATTACAGGAATATGCATTGTTAGTCAAATGCCAATTGAAACGTTCTTATTATCTCTTTCTACTTCGTATATAATTATGCAGCCCTTGTAATGTTTAATTAGGGACGCTCCGTTTCCGTTTTGTACGATAAATTATGAACAATAAAATTTAATTGCCGCATTATCTAATTATCACTTGGGAAATCCAAACGCTATTCCAATATTCCATCGTCTTTCACCTGAAATTCACAATATACGTGATGCCTGATGCAATACACAAGTGATGAAGATGAAACCATTGCTTGTTTATTTTAACATGGATGGCTTTGTTTGTATCTACGACACGGCACGATCCAAACAGTGCAAACTTGTAAAATTTCAGACACTGCTGCAGTAAAACCATACAGTCCAATTTTCAGGTTTTTTTTATCCGTGTATCACTCCGTTCCAGGTACGAACCAGACGGCAGTCTCATAAAATGCATGAAAAGGAGAAGCTTGACTTCTGCACTTTTTTGGTGTAACGTGTAGCCAAACGCAATTATAAGATTTGTGACGTGTCGACTTTTATCATGCTGACGAGAAGATTCATCATTGTTGTATTACCAAACCCAATCCCCATACATGCTTTACATTTTGTATCCACCCAAGAAATAGTGCACATGTGGATATAATAGCTTTTGATTATATATAACATCAGACCATTGTAAATGGTAAAGGTCATTTTCATTCATCGCACTGGCGAATTTTGCTGGCAAGATGTAAAATAACGCGAAGCTGACGAATCACGTCACATACGTATTATTCATTATATTCTGCACTGTACGAGATTCATTGCTGCTTTGTCCAGATCATGGAACCAAAATGCAAGCTATTATACTTTTATTTTATGTGTCTGATTGGCGAGTGAGGATATTTTTTTCGGATATTTTGATAGCACACTTACCAAACTAATGAAAAAACTCTTACCATCAAAGTCAAAATGGCATTGCAATTCTCAGTTCGTAGAAAAGTTCAATGTACACGAGACGAGGGCCATTATCCATTCACTACCCAAGCATTGTTCTAGGTTCGCTTCTGTGTATACTCTTCACTTACTTTTAAATATTAACGAAATAATGTGTCTGGTCTGCACGCAACAAAGTAGATGCTCCTTCCGTCGTTCCCTCGTATAAACAACCTAGCTGATGCTTTTAGACTAACATGGAAAGGCTTGCAATAGCTGTAAAATAATTGCAATATGGAAGTAAGGATAAACTTTTTAATTGTAATATGGCCTTTTAACACGCCAAGTTGGTACACTGGAATTCAGCAATGATAAACTGCTAATTAAAGAAAACATGCCCATCCTGTTCTATTTGAATGAAACGAGTATCTCAAAGGGCATTGGGAATAAGTTTCAGAATGAGTTAGGTCATTTTACGTATGCTGTAATAGAAAAAAACTTTACAGTGGCCTTGAAGACAATTTGAGTATATTGAAAAAGACGCATAGTGTGCATACCCACTACGGGTGAACAAGCAGGAGAATGTAAATTCGAATGATTTGATAATCGCCGACATCAAGTTACAATGTAATTTGTGAACAGGATGTTGTATATTTACTACTACATGCTGTTTCAATAACACCTAAATCACGTTTATTATTTATTTCGCTTGATTGCTGTTTTATTTATTTCGGTTAAGATTTTCATATTCCATGTTATCTCAAAAAACTCGCGCAAACACACCTGAGAAACATGCTCTATCTAGATTTTTTTTGCTATAAAACAGGTTATACAAAACTTATTCTTAGGCATTTAAATGACAACCAGTTTCACACAAACATTTTGTATAAGATGAGATTTACAAAAGGATTAGAATCCCTGCAAGCCGGCAAAACTTGTAGTAGGAAGGACACTGCTACCATACAGCCGGATGACTAAAAAATTGTAGTACCTATGTCCTATCATGCAGGACTACATCGTATAAATATTGACTTGCCTGATGTGCAAGGAATAAGCAGGATCACTTATGCTCGCACAACAGGGTAAGTAAAGTTACCAGTTCATAAATAGTACATGCAATTGCAAATACACTGTAGCGAACACATTTCTAAAAATATTACAAAAAATGACTTGCCGCAAATTGTAAAATAACGATTAAGATTAAGACTGTGTCAGTGTCAACCAGCCGTAAAAACATTCTCCACATACCTGACGATCATGATCAAGTTGAGAGTCACCAGTACAACGGAAAGTTTTTTGGGATGGCCGGCCACATTGTAGAATGGACAGTACGGACATTGAAAGGAGCCGCAAACGTGGCAAATATCCAATAGCCTCATAGACGTGTCGTTGTAGATTGTGTTAATGAACCTCTCTGTAAGGGGTAAACAGTCTGATTGATTAGCTCGTTTTATGCAAAATAAATAGCTGCTCAAACACAAGTTTGTACTTAAGCTACCATGTGGAGTACATCAAGTACATGTAGATAAACAAATATGCCTAATATTTACTTTAAATGTTTAAAAATATGTTTACGCAGTCGATAGATGATTATATGCTTTCATGTTTTGGGAGTTCGATAATCAAATAACCCGTATGACTTACAAAATTACTATACTATATTCTAGCATATTATGTTCGATGTTATACTATGAAAAGATGCAATATAGGGCTATCAATGTTTCATGTCCATGATGAATAATAAAAATACATATTTAGAGAAAATTATACAACTACAATACAACATGCGATTTACCTGGGGCATACGCCTCGTAAATGGTAGCTTGCCGATGCGTAGTGAGATTGGCGACAGGATACCAGCGGAACACAGTATGGTTTAAGCATGACCAGTACGGAGGAATCTGTGTTAACAATCAAACAAAATGGTATATTAGCCTGATGTAAAACCTGATATACCTCTGTGGTCATTCCACTCATCGTCAGTGGGAGATGTGTGCCGTGATTATCTGAACATTATGTACTAGTATTACTTACAAAATCAAAGTACCACGATGTTTTTCCAGGACTAACAACTGAATCTCGCAACTGGGGATGAATACCTGATGCTACTAAGCGCAAGGCATCAGATTGTAACAGACCATAACCTGATGGAATTTCTATTTCCAAAACGGTAGCACCACTCACCTCCGACTCTTCCAACAAGATCCACCTTAAATTTTTGCAGGTCATACATAAGTCACGTCAAATCACGTCCAATACTCTACCCTTACGCAACTCTGCCTGTAAAAGAATTTATCCTTATCGTCGTGGCTAACCTGAAACAAGCCTCGATTGTCAGGATACTTTTGTTTCTTCCTTCGAAATGCTCATGTATCCTCAAATCAAAGGGATCAACTGGTCCTGTATCTTTAAAGGGTTCCCAGTCAACGCCGTACGTGAGATCTAACTGGACGACTGCTTGTCCAGCTCCCCTTCCTTCGATGTTCACATGGCCCCATATCATGTCCATCTTTATACAATCGTTAAAATACCATCATAAGCATGGCCAGAACGTCAGAAGCAGTCAAGAAATAATATGTCTTTTCATACATCAATAACGTGGGTTTCAGACACAGTGTCTGGATCAAATTTTACTGGGTCCGGTGGGTCCGTCTCCTGCTGACTGGATATCTCAATATAAACTGTCATATCTGTGATTTCACGCATTCGTGCTCTGTTAGCATACTCCGTTAAAGCTTGAAATGCAACAACCGTATCCTATTAGCAAATCGATGCCGGTCATCAAAACAACAAAAACCCAAAATAGACTTTTTTACGATCTTTGACACAACTAATAAACTCTCGATTTTTACAACTTTTGTTGTGTAGCTGATTAAGAGGAACAAGTTTTATTCTCTTGTTCACTAACCACAGTCGAGATAAAAGCTCCATCAGTAAGTCTCATAGTGTTAAGCCAGGCGACAATGCCATCAGTAATTGGCGTGATGCCATCCCGGGTCAGGTATACGAGCAAAGCATAGGAGGTTCCCTCAACAGCAATGGCATCCCAATATTCGTTATTTTTCGGCTCAAGAAATGGACGTTGGTTTTCGTATACAATTCCATTTGTTGGCACTTCTCCAGGGGACCAATAAATCAACTCGGCTATTCATGAATCATTACGGTTTTAGAATTTGACAATCTGGTAGTCGAGTTATTTGTGCGTTGGAGAGGTTTAACCTGGGCTATTAATTAGAGTGAAACAGAAACTAAAAACGAACCTCGTTCTCTTCTCGACACATGGAGCTTGGTGAATCCTAATTCCTTCTCAGTGCTGTCTCCAACTGAAAGGGCGTACGCAGTCATGGCTATATGATAGGGATCCGTCATGTCTGCTAATTGGCGTTCAAGAAAACTAGGAAAAAATGCGCATCGATATTTAAAGGTTATTGCAAAATCGTGTTTTCAAAGAAGTTTCATTCATTCCAACATAACTTGCCAAATTGGATTAAATTGCAGAATTATACAGCAAATACATGTGCATTTAGCTCAAATCATTTGAATTGAACTCACTGAAGAGCTTTAGCTTTCCCAACGCTAGCTTCAACTCGAAGCTGTCCGTCCAAAATTCCCATGACTTGGCTCATCGTGATTACCAAGTGGGCTGTAAGGGTGACATTGGCTGATGTCATGTTCATATTTCTCTGCACATTTAATATAATTGATCATTTAGTCAACATTTCTGAAACAAGTTTATTCAGGATGGCAAGATTATATAATACATATTTCGCAATGTATGATTCCACATTTTGACTTATTCGTTTTTTGTAAATCCAACAAGCAAAAATGAGTTGCGTTTTTTGCGTGTTATACTTGAGTCATAGGGGCATAACATCCATTTAAATGAGCACGTTAGCTCAAGTACACACTGTGCAACCCTCTTGAGCTCATTATCACTCTTTTATTCCAGAGTTCAGTAGCACACATAGCACACGTTATGAAATGGTAACGCAAGCCTAACCTTTTCAGCCACACTACAGGTAGCAAACCCCAAAATCATTTGAGACATGCAGATATGTAGAGATGAAATGCAGACAACCCGTTTTTGTCGACTCCCAGGCATGTGGTTGCAATTACAACTGTCACTGTGTAGTTTCATAGTCACGGAACATTATATAGCATGAAAGGATTACCATTTTGTAGAACTTTTATTCAAGAATCAACGAACCTAGAACGACCTGTCTGCATTCCATTCCACCTTACAACACATATTCCTCTATCAAATCCTCATTTCATTATGTTGTAGTTCCATCCAGTAGTTCATGCCATGCCTCTCGCTTGCCTCTCATCATCAACGTTCTCATTGTTTGTTACACTATTCAGCGTGCTACTATGCTGGAACTACCGAATCGGAAATTGCTTTTTGTTTTGTTTTTGTAGGGTACGTGGCTTCAGTTTTATGACTTGTCAATGCTCTAGTGAGTGTGGCTTGTTGCAGTAAATGTATAATTTTCATATAAATCGTTAGCATTTTCCATAATCACCTACCATAAAACCCATGCGTTTATTAAGGGGATGATCAATATACCATCTTGTTTCGGAAAAAGAGCCGTCGTCATTCTGATATTCTAAAAGCCAACGAATGGCCTTATGAAAGATTTGCTGTTCCACGAAAAACTCATTTTCCCAATCTTGAAAATTGGCGTGTGCAAACACTTGGAGAGCCCAGGATGTCAGCCTAATTAAAATAATTGTGGTCATTTACTGGAAAACAAAATAATCATTGGAACATCATACTGTATAAGGTGGCATTAAGCATTTTGGGTTTCAAGGTTCAGAGCATCGCCATTCACAGAAAAATTTTAGGAAAAAAGTAGCAACATAAATCTACGTTTAAATAAGTACATATGCACATCTGTACTTTTTGGTAACTTACAATAGGATAAGTATCGCACAAAGCTTACTAAATGTGAATATAAAACTTAAATCATGACCCCTCATAAATATCTTTAAACATACCAAACAGATGGTTTGGAGAGATTCCACGTTTTAAACCATCCACGTGTCACACTAAATCTCTTCATTATCTGAGCAAAGTGTTTGTTCATTGCCCGAAATGCGGATTTCGCAACAGACGACTCCAGTTGATTTGTTAGCCTGAGATAATGCAAAGTCCACGTGTTGGATGCCAGGTCGAATATCCTGTCTGCGGTTCCTTTTCCTTCTTTACCTATTAAAGACTCCATGCCCACTGATGATGATGAATCGCGAAGTAAGCTGGCAACTGGACCGATTACATCGCCTGGGATTGAGAACGTGAAATCAAACGCTTAGCACCTTACAAGTCACGTTTGTAATATTACCTTCCAGTTTAAGTTTAATGTTAGTACGATCCTTACCTGACACTGTGACGTGACCCGCAGGACTCCCATGAACATATTTGGTAATGATATCATAAGGAATCTCTGGCAATTCTTCTACAAAGATATTCATGTATTTTAAGAGGAAGGCACGATTTCGTAAATCCATAAGCAGAGACGTATGTTTTCCAATTTGAACACCGTCAGCCTATAAATCATTATTAGCAGGATTATATTAACCAACGACAATTAACTACATACTGACAAGTTTGAAAACGTACTAAAACATCAATGTCCAAAGTCGCTGTTTGACTTCGGATTTGCGTCGTTGCAGTAATTGTCACAGATATCGTTCCTTGATCAATAGTAGGTTTAACAGGTATTCTCAACTCGGTTTCACTTTCGGGTGCCATCTTAACATTTTGGAAATAAGTGCATTATGAATCCATGCATATTATTATCCTGCGCTCATAAAACGAAGAGTGAATAATCTGCAATCTAGCAGCTCTTAAGTACCCAAACGAGATGTTGATGTTCCCCGGAAGAAAAACGAGGATTTTTCTCATCAAATATCATTAGTCCGTTTTTCCCTACATGGACGAATTGGTAATCGTCAGAGCCGGCCAAGCTCACCATTACTAACATTTCCTGAGGAGTTTTGTTGTACAACATGGCAATAATCCCCACATGCTCTCCACGGCGAATGGAGGATGGGGCATCAGTCACCATAAGGAACGGTCGTAATGTTTCATACTGTGTGGAATTTAATATTTTTCACTTGTACTATGAAACTGATATTATCACAGATGGCATAACCCATCATCATTTATGAATGAATGAAATGCTTGCATCATGGGAGAGAACTTGTAAAAAAATCCTTTCTATCTAATTACGTATTTTACTAGAGTACGTTTTGCTGTTTTTCTGGTACGTGCTTCTTTATCATTTACCTCGATCGGAGAGTCAATTAGAGCAAAGCCGTACTGCTTGCTCACTGCAAACCCGCTCAGGTACCATGTATCAGTCACACCAGGTGTATCCCTAGTGAGTATGTAGTCTCCACCATGTGCTATGTTCTCCTTTGTCCAGGCCCAGTCTCCATCACTGGGATCATAGAAATCCTGCACATTACAGATAAGCGTGTGCATTGTTTCTTAATTTATTCTCAAGTTTCTTAAATGAATAATTGAACAGTGTCTGTAATGAGAATATAATTACCGCAAACCGACTAATTCTTGTTACTCTGAAGTTATGAATATCCTCATCATCAAGAAAATCACCTGGAATATATATGTTTACTTAATTACTGCTAAATCATTATGTACACACTTGTCTCCGCCTTTCTTTCACTTACAATCAAGCTCATCTGTTGAATCTGCACATTGTCTGAGTCCATCACATTTTTCTATATATCTAAAACATCCTTGAACAGTTAAGCATCGTTCTTCTGGACATTCGTCGCCACCTTAGAATTTTGCAAAATTATTAGCGTAACAAGAACATGTGGACCGGCAATATGATTAGCAATGACTAATTGACTTTATTTACTAATTAGAAACGGCGCCCTCGGTACGAATCCATCAGTAAACATAATTAAGCTGGATTGAAGCAATGCCGAGTAAGAATCCAATGCGTATCCCGATGACTGAAAGTAGCTCACTTCATCAGGATTTTCCCCACTACGATGCCTCCTCACCAACCTATTTAAAGACTTATTCCATGGTTCCAGTGAATGCAACGTATTAAGCACATACGCAGGCGTGAGCTCATTTCCTGCTTGCATCAAATGTCTCACAGATCTCTGCACGGATGAGCCAAAGTATGCAGCAGGAGAACCAATAAATCTAAACTCCAGCGTGTCTTTAGATCTATCCTTGGCCTGGTTAATTTCCAATTGTGCCTGGTGCCTGTACAGGTTGTGTACCGGGATGAACAGAGAGTCAGCTATGATTTCTCCTTTGCGTGTGTCAACATAAACTACAATACGAAAGCCAGGGGACATTTCGGGACCAACTACAACCGTAAAGCTCTTGGGTAAGCTCCAGTATGAATTCAGACGCTCAGTTCCATGACTAATTATCATTCCTTTTGCCACCACCTTTTGTTCAATAAAAATGCATGAGATGAACTTGTGCATTCGCCCGTCTCGCAAAATCATTGTATCAACTTATTGTTATATTAGGTTTGGTTATTGTTGTATTACCACATAATGAAAATGGTTTATGGGAAAATTTGCGTATAAATGGAGAACAACAAATTGTCCCACAGAAATCGCATCAGAACTTTTCATTATCACTTTGAGGAACTTGGCCGATGGCGAGTAGGCCGACACAGCTGTAAGCTCTCCTGTTGCAATCGCTCCTGACTCATCAGAATACTCGGCACGTATAATGAGCCGGCTCGCTGTCTTCGGCAAATGTAAATCCATCTCTACCATAGCTTCCTCCATGTATCTTGTAACCCTTTGCAGAAGTATATATATAAAGATTTAAGTGGTTATGATGAGAAAACTGTACTCGTTCATAGGTACCTATTTTTCCCCTCTCAATGCGATTATCAATAAATATACGGTAGAAAGAAAAGGACTAACTGGTGCTTTAAAATCACATCCTTTGCTTCAAACTCCTCGTTCTGTTGAGAATCCTCTATTATATTCGTTTCATCGTCATTGGGTTCTAGTTCTGCAGGATTTAAGACTAAGGTACCGAGATCAATCCTTTGGCCACTTGTAAGATATACTTCAGATCGTATACGAAATGTAGATGTGCTTAATCTATCTTCTGATACTTTCTCCAAGTCCATCGTGCTGATTGCTACCTAAGATTTTTTGAGTAATATATAAGTACGTTGCTTCATGGTAAGCATTGCATTTGATTTACGTCATCGCATCAACAGTAACATCAAAAGTTTTTGTCTTACAGCAAAATGAAATGGTAATCCTGGCTTAAATACAGAGGGAGCATTACCAAGAAACTTTACTTGAATTGATTCCCGTATAATTCGGCTCTCAGCAAAACCTTAGACAGGAAAATTATACAGAAAGGTCATCACATCACCATTTTGTCTCATTTGTAGACAGCAAATTATTTCGTTGCCCTTTGTCATTGTTTGACATTTGAATGCAACATATATTGTAATTGTAGGTAGCATATGTGCATAATACCGAATCTTGTTTCGTCAATGAAATACTCTATAACATCAGCCTCCACACGAATGACAACATTGGTGGTATCTCCTATTACTTGCGTGATTTCTTCCATTGCAAATGTCAACTGCTCCTCCCCTATCTACAATAAATGCATAATGACGTTGACAAAAATACTTTACAAATACAGAATATTAAGCAGGCATTGTTGACAATTCCAACAAGTTGAAGGGCTTCAACAAGAAGAGTACATATGAAAAGTTAGGGCTAATAATAATACTTGTCGGAAAGTGCTTATTATATGGCTGTGTATATTATTATGAACATACAAGAAAAAACTCTCGTGCAGTGATGAATGTCCAGTCTTTTCTCCTAGGATTTGGACCCCAATATGAGGCATACATACGCACAGTTGCATTACCTCGTACAGTCTTTTCTGACCCGTAAAATGAGCCAACTGCCACAGATATACTTTCTTCCGTAGAGAGTATAAAAGGGTCCATTGTTACAAAAACCTAGTATTTGGAGGATTATCATTAGTATTAAAAATATGTATGAGCTGTAGAAGAATTTGCGTGAGTTTTTAAACAATTAATTGGTTAATTAAGTACTTCATGCAATGGTTGGAAGTATTTCTCTAACAGGATGTACTTGTCTTGAATCTGTGAATTGGCGACTACCCGAATTTTCCACTTTCCCAATGCTGTAAACGGTGGGAGCTCATACTCCATGTCTACGACACCTTTACGGTAGGAAAATGAGGGCAAGTTTTTAAAATTATACATGAAAATACGAGTACCAAAACAACCACTTTATCTGTGTTTGCATATAAGAGCGTATATTATGTCATTAAAATAGAGGAATACCATTATTAGTTACACGGGATGGCCATCTTCGCATGATTAGGCCACGCGAATCCTACAATTATAAAAATCCTTCTTGTAATCATAATAACTTGTTAGAAAATATGGCATGCATTATTATTTGCAAATAGAATATCGATTCTCACAAGAACGTAAATGTCAACGGGATCTTCATATGGCAGCAAATCTCTTTTCAGTAGAATAACTCTAAATAAAACTGAATAATCGAGAAAATTGATGATTGTATTGTTACTGATTGAGTATAAGGTCATTGGTTTGTTGGTCATTTAAATTATCAGCTGCAAAATGTTAGGTACCTTTCTGGCCTCCTGAGAAGACGTATCGATTAGTTTGAATTAAAATTGAAAGAAATTTTTCAGTAAACGTAAGAGGTGACTCGGTGGCAAACAATGTGCCGCCAGTAGTCTGTGGGTGGTTTCCTTCTATCCTAATTTTATACTCAGCTTTGGGCAACTGGCCTGGAACCTAATTTAATGGAAAAGTTGGATAGCTTAGATTCTTAAAATGTAGTCACACACTGCTGTGTAGTATAACATGATAAAAAATTACAAGTATCTGAAGCGTATCTGACGACCCAGGCGATATGAGTTTCGTCGAGCCTTGTATATCAGCACCGTTTCTAAACAATGCTAAACGAACATCTACAAACTCTTTGTGGTTCAACAACGAGCCAAGACGAGGCGCATCTGAGAGATCATTGATAGTTACAACAGCTTTAAAAATTGATGATGGCTGAATCACTGACGGGGCAATGATCATAAAACCTCTGAAAATTTATAATTGCAACACAGCATTCACTAAATGGATCAAGAAAATGCAGTATTTTCTTAAAAACAACAAGAAAATGAAAAGCATGAACTCACATTTGTCCCGAATTATTGTTATAAACTTGCTGGCCTTGAACAAGGTTTAGTTGGTAAAAATGACGAACATTGCTCTGCTGGCGATAAATGTCATCTTCTGGCTTAATTCCAGGTGGAAATCTTCCACGATTATTGTCAAGAGTATTTGTAATTATGTCATTTCTCCAGGGTGGAGCAGATATTGTCTCGCCAAACTGGGCACTGCTCAATTTTCCCAGTACCAATAGAACAATCACCCACCATTTAACAATCACTTTTACTAGTAGTATGGCGTTAATACTGGATTTAGAAGTCATTGTCACCGCCAATTTACGAAAACTATTTCACATTATATTATAATTCGAGTACCCAAAATCGTACTCTGGAGAACTCTGGAACGTAGAAGGTTATATGCCATGCAGTAATGAAAGACGCTGAAAGAATTGGTCTCATGTCGCCCCGCATTTGCAGGTTATACTTACTTACATCAGCATTTCCAATTCCTAACTAGGTACCACCTATACCACATTGTATTCAGATAGTTTTATTTCCAGTAATTCCAATTCCTGTCACTTGTAATACTTCTAAATTGATTTTACTTGGTTTGTATTCACAATATTCACGCAGGCATGGTACAAGGTAACAATATTCATTTAGTAGCATTATGTAATGTCGTATGAATTTCATGCAGGTTTCACTTTTTTATCTCAATTTCATGTGTACATGTTCACAAGCTGATGTTTTATTTTATAGGTTGCAAACACCGCATTTTAAACCATGTTTTTAAACCGTATACCTATTAACATATCACGGTTTTATTAATAGCCGGGCGTTTCATATTATTTATTTTCCAAAGCAGGTTTGATTCGACAGGACCTCATAGACAGACAGCATAGACTTCAAAGGTTTCAGCTGAAACTGCATGACATGGGTTGCATGTAAAACATTAATAAATTTCTTTATAGGTGATTGCACGAAATTCCAGTTGAATAGATAGACACACAAAAACTGCATGCAAAATGCATTCTCTTCACTGCAAAACCACACCACTCGGCACTCTCACTTTTTCTGGTTGTCCTTCCACTGAACTGAGATTCACTAACCGGCTTTTGCGGCTTGTCTCGCTTGCTAAGCAGAAAGATCCTACCAAGCAAGAAGCAAAGGATAAAATAACACGAAATTTACAAGTCAGAAGAAAGGTAAGTGAACTAGAATTTATATTACTATCGGTTAAGCTCATCCTCAGCCCTATGAAGAATCATTTTGCAAAAATCTTCAAATCTTTCCTTAGTCTCACATTTCACATACCGATCCCTCGTTTCTGCTTCTTGCTATTAGAGAGTGGGAGATAAAGTAGGTAGCACACTGCTATCAACACTAGCCTGGCACCTGGCACTGATCACGCTGAACACTAGTATTCAACTGATGTATGACGGTGGATATGCATAATGTGATGTGATGACTTTAACAATTCCACCAACTTTTTTCTGAATCACTCTTACATGTATATATACACATCCGATCGTCGTCATTATCATGATTTCATTGTGAAAAAGAATTGCAATTTTGATTTTTGTTTGCGATACCCCCACAATACGCTTCTGCCCTAGCCTATGTGCAAAGACACGGTCCAGATATAACAATGGTCCAATCCCAAAAAAGTAAAACTCAACTTACCATTGTACCCTGCTCTTTCTGGTGCTGCTCTGCTGCCAATCATGCACTTGACTGTCAAGAGAGCCAACTCACTCGGAGTAGCCGACAACAATCAATGAATGAGTTGCGGTATTATAAAACGCAATTGCTTATAAGCGCACAATGTGTATACAGTCTAGGGTTATGTCTGGTGTGTTTCAAGTTGGGGGTTTATACCACAACAACCACGCACAGGTTCTTCGTCAGGTATGTTTCAACAATCAACACCATTATATTCCATGTAGTTCGGAAATGTTCGGTGTTGTGTTCTACTGTTGCTGCTCTTTACATTTTTATTGCATGCTCCGTGAGACACACATAATTTGATATACTAATCCATTTCGCTAAACCATCATAATCATTTTTAACCAGCAACCCTCAGAAACTGTTATTAAGCTAGCTTCCTCATTGGTCTTGTGTGTACATGTTCACCCATTGCATGATGTTTTAAACACTGTGTACTTATACAGAATAAGGATAGAGATGCTAAAACATTGCATAATGTTGTTGGAGGCTCATCTAAAACAATGTGCATTAATAATACCTGTTTTACGTTCCCCTACCCTGCTCATAATCTGTTGAACCTGCTGCAAATTTTTATTTTTGATAGGATGCTGTGAGCTATATGATGTATGATGTGAATCTTTGCTCATGTTTGTGCCCTCGAAGTTCTGGCGTAATACAATAATAAACTTGGTCACATGGAAAAATCCACACATTTAATGACAGGATACAGACTCGCTATCTTTTAAGCGATCGCTCAGCACAACAACTCTGTGTTACATTTTACATTTTCTTGTCTGTATTTCGAATTCATGTGTTGTACTTTTAATGTGGAAAATTAAGAAAACTTCGGGAAATCCGTCATCCGTGCCTAGGATATATCATGCAAAGTTAAGAATACAATTTACGACGAGATAATATGTACGCATTAGACCACGAACCACGGACTATGACTGTTTATGGGTAGCACAACCCACAGTTGTCAGCGTGCTTCATTCCCCTTCAACAGGACTAAGGACGAACTCCCATAAAAGCGAATGTGGTATAGCTGAATTGGCGTGGTCAATCCTTTTGTCTAACCGAACCGAGTTCACAGTTTTATAAACAATTGTGTAAATAATCGCATGAATATGCATGAAAACAGACGTACATTTTTATTAGAAGAATACCGTTACGTTGTAGTACTTGTAATCGAAATGCAGCACCACGATTTATGTAACCTCATGTGTGTGGCTGGGTTTAAGGGATGACTTATTTACTCAGATGAGTTTATGTTTAGAAACTACAAAACACGCATAACTGGATGAAAGTGTACGCTGACAACCATCATAGCACTTCTGGATCGGAAGTAATGGAAAGGCACTGCGTTTGAACACTTGAGGAACACATTAACAAATTAAATTCGGTAGCTATTTTTATTGATTAATGTTTAAATCAATATTATTTTACGTGCATATGTATTTTAAGACACGTATACGATTTTATTCTACACTTTGCCCACAAATTGTCACGCGCAAACTTCACATTATAATAATAATTCAAAGTGCTGTTGGCAGTTGTTTGTGTTTGTATCTTGTTTCAAGACTTTCTACGCACTGTTACCGTAAAGTATGCATTTATCACAATCGATTGCAGGGATTGCAGGTTTTAAGTATACCTAGTTTTTCAGATGCAATATGCAATGCCGGTTTTTCGACCAAACACTTTGGTATTTAATTAAGAAAAATCTCCACTCCAGTATAATATGTATCTTGAATCCGGAACTGTATCGATTCTTATAAGCAAGTGCCTCGCATAAGTCGCATAGCATGATACGATACAGCTTAACCTTACTGAAACTTGAGACCGTAAGTAAATTGAACATGCACACTCCGAGGCATATGGGCATGAATATACCACAGTCAGCCTTTTGTTTTAGGCAGGACTCAGGACACCAATCCAGTTCAGTCATTTCTAAACAGAAATACAGTGCATAATGTGAAAATTCCATTCATAAATCAATCCCCCACGTACGTACCCAGTCCGTATTTACTTCGCAAAAAAATTGATCGATTTTATTACAAATGTTACGAATATTGTGAAAATACCCACCTATATACAGGTAAATAGATACGCATTTCACCAAAAACTCTACCAATGATGCAATCGGGTGAAAATGTTTGTACGTTGCCGTTACGTTGCTCGTTATTGGTTGGACTGTATATATGAGGGGTTTGCTATTATTTGATAATTTTGAGAAACGAAGTGCGTTCGGTTTCGGTATGTTTCTTGCACTTCATCACGATATTCACAATATCACAATATTCACAATATGTTTTACATGGAAGAACGGAAACGTGAAAATATAGCATGCAATGATATGGTATTCAATTCACTCTCACATTATGTATTGGAATTTATTACTTGGACAAAATGCACATAGCATTATTCGAAGTGTAATCAATAATTTAGGGTTCGCCTTACCTATAGTAGTTTGAATATTGCTTTAATGCCTTAATGGTAAGAGTGAAGTATCCTAATTACAGGAGGATTCAGGTTCACGTGAATCGCTTCGAGCAATTCATAAAAACTTACTAATGAGTAATTGATTAGATTATTAAATATGACTATACTGATGTAACCTCAAAAAGTTTCTCTTGACAGTGCTAAATGTAGAACTGGCAAGACCCGAATTGATGATAAATCTGCTAAAACTGCCTGAAATTTCAATAATTAATTAATCTTAATTAATTATCTTAATTAATCTTACTCAATTCAAGATGGTTCTATATGTACAATGCAATGGTTCATGTAATGCAATACAACTATACTTACATCAACAGTTTGAGGTAGTTGCGCTTTCATCAAATTTTCCTTCCGAATTGATAACACGCCCATTGCGAAGAGAGGAAAGATTTGTATTGAGTTATATGCTAGCAGAAGATCCCACAACTGAAGAACTTGCTCTGCTGGTAAGTACCCACTGAATCCTTTCATTAACCATTTGAAAACCACCCTGAGCCTAACATATCCGAAAAAATACAGAATAAATAAGCTTTTGTAGCATGGAAATTTAGCGTTTACGTCATTTCACTTACGGTAACACACGCAGAGATCGCAAATGGAACCATAACTGAGTTTCATGACGATGTAACAACTTTTCAAAGAGAATTGACAATCCGACAATCCCATCTTCATGAGAAGAAATTTCATGCAACCTATACCAGTACCGCATATACAAAGACCGAAATGTGAAGAAAAGGGTTTCGGCTTCGTC